>WUQG02031080.1:0-11028 GCA_011317285.2 Androctonus mauritanicus
AGAATGCGTTACACCCCCATTCTTTTAGCAGTCAGTGCATGTTTTGTCCATCATTTGATGCATATTTTTATTCTTTATTAGTTTCTATTGTTCTAGTTCCAGAAATTCCAAACTTACATAGTTTAATCATGTTTTCAATTTTTAGATTTACAGTTTTGTTAGTGTTTTGATATGAATTAGTAATTTTCTGTAAAATATTAATTAGCTTACTAAAGTTTAACTTGATAATATTTATATAAACAACCTGAAATTTATATATGTTTAAATAATTTAAAACATTATTTAGTGAAAATTAAAATAATAAAAGAAATAACCATTATGAAATATAAATGAAATTAATATATACATAAAAAATTTTTAATGAATTTTTTATGTTTTAAATTTTTAATCAGTTGAAATCATTAATAATGAAAAGAATTTCGAAACGGCTTAAAGGTTTTTTTTATTATTATTTATAATTTTACCAAACATTTGTTTAATTTTTTTCTCCAATTAATTTAGAGAAAACAATTTGCATATAATTATTTTCTAGTCAGCACAAAATCAAAAATATTTCAAAGATTTGAAAATGTCATTCTTTAGAAAACTTTTTATTTTTTAATTAAAAATTATTTGTAAATTTTCAAAATAAAAACATTTTCTATTATTATTAAAATTTTTAATATTTCCCGTTAATAAAATTAACAAAAAATTAAAAAAAATTCAAAAAATATTAATACTTCAGAAAACTACAAAAAAATTTATGAAAAAATTAGAAAATTAGAAAATTGAGGAAATTCATTAAAATAACTTTAAAAAGTCTTATAAACTTGCACTGCATAAAATTAAATAGATTTTTTTTTTTTACTTTTCACTATTATTTTACCTTATTTTGAATTATTATTGTATATTTAAGAAAACACACTAGATTAATTCAAAATAAGCTGAATTTGGGTGCTAACACACTAAATTTGTTCGTGATACTGTATATTCATGTTTATCATACTAGATATATAATGCAAATTTCCAGCATATATCCTTTAACAAAATAATTTCTTCTAGACGATTATTCTATTTTCAAATCATTTAATTAAAAATGTTTTGATGTGTTTTATCCATTCTCTGACATTACCGCACGTATGATTCAAGGGTTTATTCTTAATACACGTCAACGAAAAATTGTAATTTAATTAATCTCAGCTCTTGGAAGCATGCGCAGTATATGGTTCCCGGAAATATTATTAAAAATATAAAATGTTTTATTAATATCTTAAATTCTTACATATTACTTTTATTAATATTATAAAATAGCACTTTACCTCTAAAAGATGACTTTACTGCCTTTTATTTTATCATAAAATATCAATTATCAATAAAATAACTTGGTTTAAAACCATTACTTAATAATATCGTTATTTATTAATTTCTATTCCACGTAGCAGTCTGTATAAATAACATCTAAACTTTTTTTATGTTTTATTTAATTGCATTATTAGAATAATAGTTAAATACTTTGTCATTGATAAAATATCTTACCATTAGAATATCTTCCCATTAATTTTCTTTATTAGAAATTTTGCAAGTGAGTTTACTAATTCAGAAAATAAGTTCAGTAATGCTTTATCTCTTAACAAACAATTCTGGAGAGAACTAATAGCTTACTTTCCTAATGTATTCTTTATTTTAGAATGATTAAAATATTTGTCATCAAAATCATCTTCAATGCAATAAAATATTAAATTAAATTATAACTTACAATACATGTTATCAAAACTATCTTCAGTGATATAATTTCTACCATATTCAAAGTCATAAAAATCAATCGAATAGTTCAATGTTCAATACTTATACGGAAATCTCATAAACTTGAACGTTCGTTATTTTTAAATGTATGAAATTGCAGAATTAATTAATCTTATTTCAAATTTTATTTAATAGCCTGATCATTTAGCTGAATTTCACAAAATCAGTCAAATGGTTCAAAAGTTATTACAGAGAAACTTCAAAGTTTGAACATCCGTCATTTTTAACTGGTTAAAGCTAGAGAGTTAACTAATACAAAATTAAGATTATATTCGATATGAAAATATTACAATTAAATATCATGAAAATTTATCAAGTGGTTCGAAAGTTATTAATAGGGACACAGATACATTCGCCATAGCGATATCCCTATTTTTTCAGATAGCTTCTTTCATTCCGGCCTTCACTCAAGAGAATTTTATCCGTTAAAATAATTTCAGTACATATTTAAATTTTATTACTTTAAATAAAGTTATAAAGTAATTTATAGAAATTTACTTATCAAAATTAAAGAATATAAAATTAATGATACAGCATCAATTTAATCCATTAATAAAATATTGACTTAAAAGTAATTCCAAATTTCATATTACAATTCGAAATTCTGCAATTGGATTTGAATTAGATCAAACATATATTAAAATTCTATTTACTAAACAAATATAGGATGAAAGTTATTGATCTTTAATTGTTTTCAATCTCTGTTGGTTAGATATTGGAACAAATCAATAAAACGAATAAGATTAATAAACAAAAATCAGAAAACTATGTTTTTATAAATAAATCAATTATTTAGATGATATTGATCATTCATTAGGCGCAGAAATAAATAAAATTTTCCAACCAAAATTAAAGATTAGAAAAAAATTGCATGCGTATTTAATATTAAAAAAAGAAAAATATTACAAGAAGCAAGGATTAAATGATAGTTGAACAAATTCAAATTTTTTCAGAAAACAACTTTTAATCCCCAGAATGTTTGGCAGCTTATTGTATTAGATATATTAAAAAACATGAAAACAATAAGAAGAATTATTTTAATCCTGTTTTTTCAAATAAGCAAGACAACTCTATTATATTTAACAATTCTTCCAATATTCGATATTAAATTTCTACTTACAGAATTTATATACGCAGATCATTAACGAAATTTGCAATTATAAGCTGTTTTTTTTTTTTTAATTCAACTATTGCTCTTCAAAACTGAATTTTTCAATATATATAATTTTTTATGATTTCTTTCTGCTTACATTTTGAATTTACTTTATATTACATATTTCAGCATTATATTTTGTCTTTACTATCTATTTTAGAATAGTTGATGTTAGGATTCTGTATATTTAGATTATTATAAAAATTTTAAATATTTTTTAATAATTAGAATTTAGAGACAACTTTAACAATTTTAGAAGATTATATTTTCCAGTTTCATTTGATGATTTTTTTCAGTTACCAGGCAAAATATCTTTTATCTCTGATATATTAGAAATTTGAGAAGGATGTAAATAAGTTGTAATTCTTTCAAGATCAGAAAATGGAAATATTTAATCTTTACAAAGAACAAATTTGCAATTTTTTTTTTTTAGTTTTAAATATATCACTACATGTGTAAAATGCTAACGAAACAAGACTTTATTAATTTTTTTTCTTTTTTTTTTACGAAATTTATGCATCTTATATGATACTAAATAATGTAAGCATCTAATCTTCATGAAAGATATATAAATTTATATTTTATGAACTATTTTATGGTAATTTAAAATAATCCTCTTATAATATTGATTGATAAACTTTATTACTGCTGAAATAGCATAATACTTTTATACACATAAAGGAGAACTAATGACCTAGAAACCATTAACTATAATAATAACAATCATTCAAAAATGCATCAAATTTAACAATTTATAAATGTATTTTGATGTTAATTAATTGCAAATATTTTTCGTTAGTATTGTTTTTAAGGTTGCTAACAAGAACAACAATTTAAATAAATAAATAAATAAAAATTTATTCTGTTTTGAAATCCTTTTTTAATGCTAGCGATCAATTTCAGAAAGCATTAAACACAAACCGTCGACGTCATACTTCTACTGCTGACGTTCCGTGACGTCATATAAATGTATTGAAAACTGGGGATGATTCTAAAGATTTTTCTCTTATGTTTCCAACTTGGAATTCATAGTGAATAGAACTATACGTTATATGCAGTCATTTTAATTTTAAAATTAATTTGAAATTCGGAAAATTTGCTTTTATAAAGGTAAGAAAAAATGTCAAGGTAAAATTGTCATTTTAAAATTTGTTTCATAACATTTGATTATTTTTTTTCTTTTTAATTGCAATTATTTGAAAAATTTATTCTTTTTCATCACTCTCAAAAATATTTTAATATATATATCATTATTTTTAAAAATTTAAATATTATAATTAAATCTTAAATTTTTACTAAAAATTATTTAAAATATTAAATATTTTTATATTATATTTTATTTATATCAAATAAAATTATATTTTATGATATATATTTAAATTATTCATAAAATATAAGCACTGTACAGTATATATAATAATTGAATTTTGTTTGTGCTACAAGCTATAAAATTGAAGTATTGAATGTTTTATGCTTTCAAATATAAAATTGTATAAAATATTTCATTATAGTTGCATTTTATGCAACAATAATAAATTATAAAAACAATCTAAAGAAAACAACAGCAGTTTAATAATATGTTGAGAAAGTTATATTCAATCGATAAAATTTAGATTTAATGTGCTCTGGAGTAATATTAAATTTCTATATAGTATTTTCAACTTGAAATATAAAAAAAAGAATTAAAGTAAAATACATTTTAGACTTTATAAAAGTTTTACTGAGTTAAATCATTTTAATTTATACGTATTGTACATTTATAAAATATATAATGTAATCTGCTTTTTATCTTTTAATTTTAATAACAAATATTTATCACCATTTATGATTATATAGTTTTAATTATGCCATATTTATTTTATTAAACTGTATCAAGAGAAATTGTTTAAAGAAATAGATTACAGTACTTTAAAAATATAAAGCTATATCTGTTGTAGATATTTTATAAATTTCACGAAATATCTATTATAAAAAATAAAAACATGAATATGACTGTAAACAAATAACTATCATATAAAATCTTCATAGACTTCATATTAATTTTAATGCTGTTTTTGCGTGTTTTATTTCAGTAATACAGTATTCGGATTTATATTCTTTGCATCTACAAAAAGTTTTTAAACTGCAATTCAATGTTGTAATATATGTTTTTACACATTACTTTTTCTAGAAAATTAATAACTGGATATTATTTTATCTCTCCATGTTTTTGCTTAAGAAAAACAATGAAGATGTAAAATAATATTATGTAATATGTGTCATTGTGTGTATGAACTAATTTTTATAAAAATATTTATAAAATATTTTTTATTTGCTTTATTTGTTATATATTTAATAAATAAAACAAACATTTTTATTCTAAAACTGACGAATTTAACTTTAAAAGAATTCAATTGTAAACAAAGATCTTTTTAAATCTGTATTGATTTAAAGGAATTTATAGTTGATTTATTGGTTGTCTAAAGTAACTTACTATTATGAAATAGTTTCTGCATCGTTTGATAAAAGAACATCTATTAATAATACTATACGTCTAGTGTGTGTTTATATTTTAGACTGTAACAGGAAACTATTGCCAATTTATCATATTGTAATTATCACAATAAAAATACAGTAATAATTTTATATTTTTACAGAGAAATATTTTGCGGTTAATTGAATGCAAAATTTGTGCTATTTCTAAAATTTTATTGTCTTACGTTTGATGAATAAAAATAATAATGCTAAATAGAACTATATAGTAATATATATAGTAATTTACTACTAATGTTTGCGTTTACAACTAGAAATAAACTAAATTTACAATGCATTTTAGAAAATAATTCTGTTATAATGTGAGCCAAATTAATATTACTATATAGCAGATGTGTTCAACCGTCGATCGCAGAGCGATTTTTGGTCGTTCTCTTGTTTATTCCTCCTTACAAATTTAATTAAAACTGAAAACATAATAATTTATTTATCATTATTTTGTATTATTTTTTAATTCTCTAAATGTATTACCATTGTTTATTTTTTTTGTTAAAATTGTCAAATCAATAATTTTCTTATCATTTGGAAGTATACACATGAAAACTTTCCAATATTAACTGATATTGCACAAAAAATTCTGTTGAGTTTCAGATTGGCTTACTTGTTAGAATCTGCTTATTCAAATATGAACGTCATAAAAAATCAAGAAACCAAATTTCAAATGATCATTTGGCTGATTGTCTTCTTCTTCTATGAGGTCATATGGAGGTTTTAGCTAGTGCTTTTTCCTCCGATTGCAAGAATTGCTATTTGGGTGTCTCATGAAACGGCGGGTTGATTCTATATAGCATTCTAAATGCACTATGTGTTGTCGTGAGTCCGTCTGGGGTGGAGACCAGTAGATCGCGATTAAATCTGTGAGGGAGGTGATGGAAATGCCCAATGCTGCTCCTAAAGTCGTCCTCTCACTAGAATACGCCAGACATTCAATCCAGTAATGGAACGATGTTTCCAGAGCGCCACAGTGTGGACAAGCAGGCGTCAGTTTTAAATTACGAGAGTATAGGAAGACATTCAGTGGGGCCGTGTTAGTATGTAGGTGATAAAGGCTGATTGTCTGCCATTAGCCACTTCTTCATATCAAGCTGACTATGAAAATATTGTAAGCTCCAAACAATGCCAAATTTCACATTAACTTTTTTTAATCAACAAGCATTTCCTGTAACTTATAAGTTTATAATCAATCTGTTGTTTTTTTTCTAACTTTGGTTTTCCAAAATAGAGAAATAAATATTTTATTCCAACATATTTGTTGGATTAAAATAATTAAAAGTGATAAATAAATTTTTAAATACAAATTAAGTTTAATTTTAAATTATTTTTAATTACACATAAAGTTTTAATTTCTTTAAAGTTTTTAGAGCTGGGAGAGTAAGTCCTCCAAAATGAGTGAGTGTATTTAACTTTATAGTTGTATATAATTAAATATCAGGTTGGGGCAAACTCCTTAGGTTGGGGAATGTGATTTATGTAAGAGAGTAGATCACTGAATAACTTAGTATAGAAAAGTAGCTTACATAATAAAACAGGTTAAACACTACTGACCTAGAGCCTAACATCATTGGCATTTCTATAAACCTACTAATTGGAAAGTCAAAAGATTTCACTTTGAACAGCATGGTTAATTGTCATATATGAAGTATAGTTCAATACAATGTTCATAAACAATATTGTGTAGTTGAGTTAACACTCATATAAATTGTGATTATCTGTTTTCTATGATTACTATAGGCTTCATCTTATTTTGTCTCTTATACAGAGAATGTAAAAAAGCAGGTCTTTATTTCATTCTGCTGTTTTGAAAATTGTAATTTTTTAATTAATTAATTTAGTTTTTGTTTATAATATGATAACAAAATGATATTAATCTGAGGCAATATTAAATGAGGACTGATTATATTATTGAAATAATACATATTATTAATAATATAAAATCAAAGAAAAATAGAAAAACCTATATAGTAAAACAATATAAAAGTTCTATAGTAATTCCTTGCCAAATACAGGCAGATGTTATAATTACTGTATTTTGTAATAAAAAAGTTTTATAGAAAATAGGAGGTTAGGTAAAAAATAATAAAAATGGCATGAAAGAGATAAGAATGATATAAATTTTTATTTTTCATTTATAAAACATAATAATAATTTAAAACTCAGTCATATATTGAAGGCCTTCTCCATTTTCTTTAAATTATGGCTATATGCATGTAAAATAGCTAATTTTTATTGTTTTATAGGCAATATTTATTGCACCTTCATTCATTTTGATTACTGTAATGGAAGATTCATTTACATTTAAAGACTGTTCTATACTGATTCTGCATTCTTTCTATGTAAAAACTTCTCTTTTTTTTTTTTTTCTAATATAATTTTTTCTTTATCTTTTTATATATTTATTGTTTAATACTTTTTAGAAGTTTAGTGGTTTTAATGAAGGGTAAATAAATGTTCGTATAACATATTAATCTTTAAAATAATATAAAAATAAATCCACCAATGTATACAGAAAAAATTAATATACAAAATCTTTAAAAAGATCTATAAAATATTAATTGAGCAAGTAATGTAAATATTACTTTCTTGGGGAATCAGTGATCATTATCAATATTGCTATGTTCTATCAAAGAATATTATTATCATATACATAAATTAAAGAAATTAAAATAAACTATTCATATGTAAAAATAGTATGTAATTTAAAATTTTGATATATAAATATAAAACCATGTTATCTCAAAATTGTAATTAGCAAAGGATTATTGTTTTCTTTTGTAAAATACTAGATTAACTACATCCTGACATGACAATCTTTCAAATTAAAGATTCCACTATAAGGTTTGCTAAATGTACAGTTTTTTCCCTATTAAAAAAATTTATTATTGATCTGGTGAAGTGTTGTCAATATTTTCAATAACAATTTCACATGATCTTGAAATGGAAAAAGTTTTTTAACAACTTCTGACTTCCTAATGCAAATATAGGGTGTCCCAAAAAATGTACTCACACTTTAACTGGATATTAAACATATATTTAACTTTGATCAAGGTGTTTATTGATATATTTACAGATCTAATAGGATAAATTAACAAAAGATAATGATTTATTAAGTAGATTAGTCTTTTCTGCAAATCATTTACACATGTGCTTGTTTGCAAATGTTCAAATTGATTTCCACCATTTTCCAAACAAAGTTGATAATGTTGACCAATGGATGACACATTGCTTAACATATCAATTGGAATTACAAGACATTGTCTTCAAATTTCATCTTTCAACGATTGTAGCTGGTTTTGCAGCATAAATCGTATCCTTGAAGTATTTCCACAAAAAGAAATCCATTGGTATGAGGTTATGGGGAGAGTGCAAGGAATTCAACAGTATCTCTTTGGCCAATCCATCTGTCCAGAAGTGTTACATTGAGATAGGCATTTACATCACAGTGGAAATGGGAAGTGATGGATCGATAAAGAGTGAGTATATGTTTTTGGACACCCTGTATTGAAATCATATTTTACTATAGTAAATTATAAAATTTAGTAAAATATTTTCTCTGGATTAATTTTCAATTTAATATATTTTTTTTAATTTTGAATATTTGAAAATTTTTAACTGACTTAATCTATAATATTCAGATACCAATGATTAATTCAGAACAATTTAGAATAAAAGTATTGCTGTGTGGAAAAACATAAAGAGCACAGTAGCAACTGTGCTGAAATTTACAATGTAAGTGTAAATTGTCACTACTTCATGGTACTATTTCACTAATTCAATGTCATTGAACTATTCTGCTACAACACTTGATATAGTTCTCAACTTATTTACCAATGTTGAAGTTGTAAGCAAGTAAATTGAGAGAAATGAAAAATTCTATGCTCTCTAAAGAGTTATTGAGATTTATGTGAATACTAATAAACATTTTTTGTTGCCAATTATTGCCTTCACTGCACATCTCCATAATTGTCTGAAGCAACAAATTGTCTATCATATTTGTCATCAACTTTCATTAGTTGGCTGTCACCATCATGCTGGCTCCAATCACAGTAGCCCATTCTCTCTTATTCATGGTGACATTTTGTTTACTCTCACATATTTACATTTGTATTGGGTTATCCATTTGAAACCTTTGATGTTAACTCTTCAACTTTCAGTTCTTATAATAATTTTCCCTGGATTTTTGTGGCATTTTGGAAAAAAAGCAAAGAAATTTAGCTTAACTTTCTAACACTGTTGTATTGAAGACTTAAGGGATGTAGGGTTGAAATTTATTTTGTTATAAATGGGACTCTATTTGCTATCTAATGATGTATTATTTATTACTCTACAATTATTAGTTTTGAAAATGTAACTGTTCAAAATGTGACATATTTTCATTGCATCCATGCTGCAAGATTACCCTCTACCCACACTGTCAAAAGCTTTTTCCATTTGGAGATCATCTGAAATTGTTGAAAATATTGACAGCTCTTCATCAGATCAATAGCAGAAATTTTTTTAAATAGAAAAGACATACATTTGGCAGGTTTTTTAATGGAAACTTTAGTTTGAAAACTGCCATGTCAGGGTGTAACTAATTTACTATAGTAAATTATAAACTTTGGTAACAAATTTATATAAATACAAGTACAGTACTCTCCTATTATGATCATTAATTTTATGATAATCCAATATTACAGTTGCCCTTACACTATTATGAATTTGCCTGTTTTCATAGCATAATGGCTAGAAATACTTTTTGTTTTATTAAAAATGTAGTAAAGCAATCTCTTACCATCTTGGAGGAATCAGGTTCAATTCAGTTTTATACTTTGGAAGCTAGGTTCAGTTCCGTATGATTTTATCATTTGGAAGATCCAAGAACAAATCCAAAAATTTTATCATCTTGGAGGTTTCCTTTTTTTTTTTTTCCTATTGTCTACTATTAATACTAAAATTACTGCTGTTGTTGGTCATTTTCAACTTATGATTTTTCAATCCACAATGGAGTTATCAAAACATAAATCCATTTTATGTAAAGGAGTATCTGTATGAAAGCAATTCTTAAAAATTTGACTTTATTTTTAGAGAAAATATATATTTTATAATTTATATGAATGTCATGGCCAAATTATAGTCTCTTTTGTACCTTAAGTGAAGTATGCTGTATAGATAACTGGAAACATTGAAGTATTCCTAGAAATAAATAATATAGTTTTACTGAGAGTGCTTATAATTTTATTATTGTTACTGAATTTATAATGAAACAATTTATAAAATGTTTTAAGACATTTTCAAAACTTTTATTATATTTGATTTTTTTCTGCTATAATCTATTCTTCAATGAAATAGCATGGACAAATGCATCTTTCAAGTATCCATTTTCAAAGGCATTCTAAGGAAAATTAAGATTTATAAACAAGAAAACAGATTTTTATAGTATAACTAGAAGCATATAAGATATTCAGCACTGATGAGCAGACCAATGAGATTACATAAAACATGTCATTTATTAGCAAATTTAGGAGCGCTTTCGGTATTCACACCATCTTCAGCTCTAAGAATACAACGAATGGAATACAGTA
>WUQG02031091.1:0-65174 GCA_011317285.2 Androctonus mauritanicus
TTTATATATAAATTAAGCCTAATTTGCATATCATTTGATAAAAAAATTTATAAATCATAAACTATCCATTCCTAACATAAAATATCATATATTCTACATAAAATCATAATACGAATCACTAAATCATAATCATAATCACTAATCATATTACGAATAACTAAAAAAAAGTCATTAGATTTAATAGTTTAAAAGATATAGCTCTCTAAACAAAGCGTATAGCGGGAGACTGTTTTTGTTTACATTTAGAATGACATCAGTAACACGGTCACGTCTGACTTCTTCCTCCCTCTCAGACACCCTACACCGCTATTTTTATTACAGTAGAAGTGTTGTTTGTTAACTAAATAAAACAGTCGGCGCGAGTCTACTAAGCGATAAATTGTTTGAATAGTAGTTTTTAAAAGTTCTTGTTTAAATTTGCATAAACGCGATATCAAATTACATAATTAAAAATTAAAGAATAAACAAAGCGGAACGGTTTTCACACAGTTTGAGAGAGAAGACTTGTAGGATTTAAGAGAATTTTGTTGGAAATAGGACACACCAAAATTAAGATATGCAAATTTAAAAACGCGTATCCAAAACAGACGCACGTCATCGGGAGCGCGAGTCGAATTTCGACGGTACGGCAAGGTTTAATCAATAATTTTATATTTCCTTATTTTGTTATAAAGCGAATTTACTTGCATTTTTTATTTATTATATTTTTATTTTTTGTTTAAAATACAGGTATTCAGATCGTCAATTCCAAGCTCACTTTCGATTAACAAGGTCTGCTTTTAGCATTTAATAAACGACTTGAGCTTTTTATAAAAAATCAGATGTGATAAGAGGCATTTTCAAAAAATGATCATGATATTTATTTGGACAATGGTAAATCAAGAATCTTTCAGGTAATGTATTATTTATATAATAATAATAATAATATCTTTCATTTTTGTTTTTAACTCCAATAAAACAATGAACATTTGCTGTATTAGATCTATACCATCTATTATTTTTGTTCTATTGATTGTCAGAATGAAATAGAAAAAATTCGTCAAAAATTACCAAAAGAATTAGTATTAAAAATAACCGTTGTTTACAAAATATTATTAAGTTAATATTGTAATTCGTATATTTGAGGAGTTTTAAAAAAATTATTATTAGATAAATATCTTTAAAAAATAATTCTCATTTTTTAGATCATTATATTTTTAAGTTCATTATAAAAATAAAAATATTGTAAATTTGAATAAACTTATTGTTAGCAACTTGATGTTTATTTTTGGATTTGAATTATTTTTTTCTTACATTATCTTTTAATTTAAACAAATAAAATTTAGAGACTGAACAATGAATAATAATAATAATTTATTATTTGTAATTTGTAATAGGGGGATAGCTGACCGATTTAATGTTTCAAAATCAACTGCTCATGCAGCTTTTATTACTGTTGCTAAAGCAATAAAAAAAATAACATCAGATTATATAAACTAGCCAGAACAAAATGAAATGCAGCAAATAATAAATGATTTTAAAAATATAAAAGGATTTCTTGGAGAGATTGGTGCTGTTGATGGTTCTCACATTACTATTAAGGCTCCAACACATTCTCCACAATCATACATCAACAGAAAAGGTTTCCATTCTGTCATTCTTGAAGCTGTTTGCACATCCAGCATGAAATTTACACATTGCTATGCTGGACGAGTAGGAAGTGTACAAGATGCCAGAGTTTTGCGTAAATCCCCATTATTTAATGTTAGAAGATCCTGTAAAATTTCCAAATAACTGACATTTATTAGGAGATGCTGCATATCCTTGCTTGTCATCTCTCCTTACACCATTCAAAGATAATGGCCATCTAACTACAGTTCAAAATATTTACAATATTAAGCATAGAGCAATTAGATCTGTGATAGAAAGAGCATTTGCTCTTCTGAAAGGAAAATTCAGATGACTGAAATACTTGGATATGAACAGAACAGGTATTATTCCAACAATAATTATTGCATGTTGTACATTACATAATTTTTGTTTGGAATTTAATGAATATGATGATGATGATTTTAATTGTGAATTTAATGATATTTCTAATAATTATGTTAATGATTTTACTTCTGTTGAATCAGGTGTTGTAAAAAGAAATTATATTATGTCTCTTTTTAGATAAAAAAAAAAGTTGTCAATTTTGTAACAAAAGAGTAAATAATTCAATAAAATAATTTTGATAGGGAAAAATAAATTTGATTTTTTTGGTTAATTTATATTACTGCATTAATAAAAGTTTCTTGTGTAAAATTTCATATATTGTTTTTGAGTTTTATTATAGAAAACTGAATTATGAAGTATAGAAATCTCACATGAAGTCAAATATACATTCAATTGTAATGTGCTTTTATGCCAAAATAGTTTAATATTATACAAAGAAAAATATGTTGGAAAATAATTTATGATTTGCAAAATCATTTAGAAAAATATTTTGATTATTATTTAGTTTTGTCTTAATAATTTTACAATTCAACATAAAAATTCAGTTAATAAACAGTTTGAATATTGTGGTTCTAAATTAATGTAATGAAAATCAGAACATTTCTGAAGTCGCTACAGGATGGGTACACATCGTGAGCCCCACCTACAACACCTACATCCGCTCTTCCTTTCTTATGTTGTTTCATCTCGTACAAAGTAGATATAAACCAGTTGGGATTCGAATCTGTGATTATTCACCTGAATAAATCTTTGATTCTTTGTTAGTAATAGTTTAGCAAAGTACTGTCAGTATAATTGAAGTTACAGTAATTCTGACGTATAAAATATCAATTCGGAATTTAATAATATACGAAATGATATTCAAACTATGAACATAAATAATTATCAAAATAAGTTTAATAATAAATGTAAGAATTTATTCAAGTTCGCTTATTTTATTTTTATGTAAATTTAAACTGAAAAGCATAAAGTTAAAATTTAATAAATTTAAAAAATAAATAAAAATATGTTTTGCAAAGATCATCAATAAATAATGTCAGATGTGCATTATTGGTAAATTTTTTATTATATTGACAACAAAAATTTTTCTTCTTTATTAATATACAAATTTCTTCTACTAAATTTTACTAATTCTATTTAAATATTATTTTATACAGGTATTTTAATTAATTTAATAATAATTTACTTTTAATATTATTTATTTCAAGCGTAAGAAAATTATATTCAAAATCTAAAAAATATACAAGAAATGATTTAATGTATGAAAATCATTAAAGGAAACATTATTGAAAACCATTGAATTTTGTATAATAAATTTTAATAAATTGCCTTATTTAATTGCAACTGGCGTAATTCAGTTTGCTTGTGTTACAAATTATTCCCATATCAGAAGTTTATTGAGTAGTTTAAACATTTTATGTTATTTATAACTCCATTCATTAGTATGCAGCAATAATTTCAAAATGTGCATATATTTATATTGTTTATATATATATATATATAAATAACAAAATATATAAATTTTTCAATTGCTATGATGTCAACCACACATCAGCCAATTTTATTATTTCCCTTAGGCGAACGATTGAATGATGTGGAGAATCCCTAATGACTTATGAGAGTTTCTTTCAGTTGAAAATCATAGATACATTTTACTTAATGCTGAATAGGATGGATTACGTAAAGGAAGCGAAGAGAGAAAGACAGGAAATATTACCGAACTGGGATTTATTCAGCATTAGTTTATGCATTTACAGTTTTGAGATATCTTTTAATAGAAAATGAGTTGGATTGAGATATCCAGAAGAAATCATCCACTCAGATTTATCTTTTCTAATAATATAATTTGATATTTCCGGAGATGATATGAAAGAAATATTCGATAATGCATGTCACTTCAAGGACGCAGTTTACCTCTTGTCAATTTATCAATTTCATATATATATACATTGCTCAAAACATGAACAAATTTAAATATATTATGTTAAAATAAAACTTTTTAAAGAACTTTTATAATGTTAATCAATCAGTTAAAAAAAAAAGCATAAAGTTCTATTAAAAGATTTAGTTAATTATTAAACTTTGGAAAATATTCTAAAAGAGTCTAAATTAAAATTTAATGCCTTTAACTTATTAATTTTTAAATTAATCATTTAACTCTGAAAGAAATTCTTTATCAATATAATAGTGAAGAAACAGAAATTTATTATTTATAGAATAAACAAAAGATTTATTCAACAAACTAATTATTTTAAAATGTTTTTGTGATAATTTGTAACTTATTTAATAAAGAATATACTTCACATAGTTCTCTATTTTTTTAATTTAATTATTAAAATAAAAAATAAAAAAATTAAAATATTATAAAAAAAGAATTTAAAAATTATTTATTTTTAAATTCTTTTTTAATATTTAATATTTCTATTTTAGTTTCAAATATTATTAATTATTGAATAATATTTAGTTTATATTTATCACTTAATTATTTATTTAAAACGGAAAAAATAATGATTCGAAAATTAGTCACATTTTCGCCCCTGGAAGAATGTTTGTTTCCATGACAGTAAATGTTATGAGGAGAAACATTATTTACAGGTGCATACATGGCAGTGAGTTGTTATTCAATATATAATAAAATATTACGCATGTAGCATAAAGTATAACATATGAATAAGACGGTTTCATAAAAAGTTATACGTGTTACATTAATATACAAAAATATTATAATTTGAATTATACATTTATTGTTTAAATAAGGTTAAATTAAACATGAGTAGGAAATTGTAAAATAATAGCACGTGAATGTATTTATTTTGTATAATTCATGGCAAGTGAGAGAGAGAGAGAGAGAGAGAGAGAATTACAATTTCATTTATAACTAAAAAATAGTTTGGATGTAAAGACGAAGATTTAAAGGATTGCAAGAGAAAAGATTTATCCTTTCCGTGGATTTGTTTTGAAGCCCAAGCGATCAATATAAAAGCTGATTTTCAGAATTTCAACTGCTAATGTCTGTTAGTGTAGAATAATTCTAGCAATAATCATTAGTTATTCCTGTCACGTTCTTCTGATGTTTCTGTATAATGTAGACAAGAACCTACAGTATGTACACCGCATAACTTGATGGCAGCTGTTTAATATGGCTAATTGAAAAGAATACAGGGTATAAAGTTTAATAACCAAGCTCCACTCATAATTTACTACTATTGATAAATCATTAATTTTATTTTGCTTACCACTCATTATTCCTTTTTCAAAAACATACAAAAATATTTTTAAAAATATGTACAAAATAATTTTAATTATGTTTACTCGCCAGAAATACATAAATCATCAAGCTTTAATTATTTTATGTTGGCTTCTGATAGCTTTTGTACATTAAGATAATAATATTTATGTAACATTTTGGTATTTTCTTTTTGTTTGCTATTCTTGATATGTTTTAGTAAAACTCCATTTCCGTAGAGTAAGCGTTGAATATTTCATTTAATTCCTGTTTAAGTTTTTTCAGAGAAATATTTAATCCTTTTTAGTAGAGTTCATTTTGGAATCTAATTCGATCATCACTAATGACAATGTTGTATATAAAGAAAACTGTCTGTGACAGGATAAGAAGATCAAAGGAACATTTTAGTAATGAGTGTGCGAGGTCAGGTTAGATGTACATCATTTCGCAAATGAGAAAAATACCTTCTCTTTTTTACTATGACTTATATATAATAAAAATAGACTCACCTTCACATTGGACTATTGATAGGACACACAAAATTCCTAACATAAGGAAGACAACTCCTCTGGCCAAGTACGCGGGGAACATCCTGAGTTCTAGCTGTGAGGAGTTCGGCGCCATCAACACTGCTGCTAAAACGATTCACACACACACACACCAGTCAACACGGTGTTGGCATGACGTAAATGCACCACGCGTAATTTTACGCGTGACACTCACCATATATGCGCACTTAAGTAACGATTCTGGAATATCACCTTATGGTTCGGGGAGGTTGTTTAGATATTTAGCCTCTTCCAACCGGCGACTAGTGAAACCTCCTCCTTCAAGCGGGTGTGGAGGACTGTGCGACCTCTGGTGGAGTACTTTGGAGTTACAGGACACGTGATCGTGTTTGGACTCCTGCCAAATGGAAGCTTCACTGCACAGCACTGGTCGAAATGAGGTGATGGGTCAACCTAAGTCCATAGGGCACACCTGTAAGATACAGAGACTTGATTTATTTAAGGTAGTATGTCAGTGTATACGATATACCTCAAAGATAAGTAAGTAAAGATGTATTTCAGACTATTATTATTATTATTATATCTTATATCATAACATCTTTATCCCAATAGAGTAATAGAAAAAATAGTGTAAGTCACAATTATTGCAACTTTCTTTAAATTAATATCTAGAGAATTTTTTCATTTAAAATGAAAATGTATAATGAGAATTATTTTTTTCTCTTGTTCAGTTTCGATATTAACTGTACTATTCTCCACGCATTAAAATTAATAATTAGGAAAAATACTTAGGCATACGATTATCTTTCAGAGTTATTATTTAAAGCATGTTAAATAATGAATTCGAATAAGAATTTATTTTTTTATTAAAAAAATGCTAAAATTTTACGGATTATATCAGAATTGAATCTTTGAAAGAGAAAAATAGCGAATTAAGTTTTATTTTCCCTTTTGTATTCGATCTTAAATTGAAATCTAAACCACAATTTTTGTGGTATTCTTGGCTTCCGTGAAAGAAATCCGGACTTAACCGTATTAATGGTATCTAAAAATACCCTTCTTATGTCTTAGACAAAATGAAATCGGAACTATTTGTCCAAATTTACAGCAAGTTCGTAAAAAGCTATTCCCTGATGGGTAATTACTCAAGATAAAAAAAAAAAAGAAATTGACTGTGGACCATTGTGCCGATGATAAGTACCGTCACAAAAGAGAGAAGAGTCATAGATTACGCACAAACTGGAAGTTAGATGCACCTTTTGCTATCTAGTGGAGGATTGGACTGCCTCTTTCATCAATTAACAGGGAATCCCATAACTCTTTGATGTCTTTAAAACAAATAATGCCAAACAGATCTTATTAGAATTAGCAATATGCTAGAGAATAAAATTTTCCTGACTAAATTTCATGTTTAATGCATTACAAGGATTGAAACACTTAAAAATTCATTCTTACTAGTTTATTTACTAATATTTTTGTATGCATTAATTAACATATATTAAAAATCACCTACAATATTTTCTGTAATAATTTATTTGTATATATTATCAATTATCCAGAACCCTTCGTCAATAATTTGTCTTGAAATATTATCATCAATAATTCTTGCGAACAACTTCACAAATAGTTTTGCCGGCATTTCTACAACACTAATTCTTCTAGTCTAATCTCATAAACAATTTTCTGGACATCAACGCAGCTTTCCTTATATGTCTACTGATTTTATTGCAATATTCTTATTTAAAATGACAAAACTAATCCTGAATACTAGTATAAATAAATCTTTAAATTTATTGATGATTTCAAGCCTAAATTTAGAATCGACAGCAATGCATATTTATTTATAATTGTACTTTTAATAAAATTTTAATTAAAAAAAGCAAATATATAAAACTTTTATTAATAATTCAAGTTTGTTTTTAAAAGGAGCAGTTTCAAACTTAGAACAATTTCAAAATTTCATACCCTCATCTTATATTCTGCTTTATTACTTTCCAATATTCATTCACTTGATTTCCTGAAGAGAAAAAACTTCCACAGTTTCTTCTCATATTTGATGCATAAAATTCATCACTTTCTAGAAACTTTGTTATTGCTAAAACTCAAAAAACTATTTACAATACGGAATATTGAAAATATCCTAATTGTAAACAGATATTTTATATGCAGCTACATATAATATTTATGAAATAACAAAAAAAGAATAAGATAGAACAATATATTAGTTTTTAAATTATATGACTGTAGTTTAATTATAATAAGTTTGAATCAATCTGTAACTTTTTTACTTTTTATCAACTCTATAAATTTATAAATAACCTTATATGGTTAGGTAATGAATAAGTTTCTAGTGAATTAAATTCAATATAAATAATAATATTTATTATAAATATTATTATTTATAATATTTATAATAAATATTATATTATAATATTATAATAATAGTTATTAAAATATTATTTAAATAATTATTAATATGTAAAAAAAAATTATATAAAATGTACTTGATTTTATCATGTATTTTATTAAAATATCTAGCAATTTTAATTATTAATTAGTGAATTAGATCAATTAATATTTTTTAATTAAATATATAAAAGGAATCTAATAATTGCTATTTATTAAAAGTAATAGGACCTATAAAATAGTAAAACAAATAAGTAAATATCATTTTATAGGGCGATTTTTTTAATATAATTTTTTAAGAGAACTTTTAGATTAGTATAATTTTATTTAATTACATAAAAAGATAATAAAAATTGTTACTAAGATGCCAAATTTTAAAAATGCTTATAAAAATTTTAGTGCAGTTATTTATATCTGATAATATATTGCTCAACGAAGCATATTTGGCATCTGAAGAATTGTATAACTGACCTTAATATACGATATTCGTATATTTTTCACAGATACTCGTACATTTTCATTTTTAATTGTTTATTTCTTAAAACATTAAGTTGTAAACAAGCCACTAGACATCAGCACTAACATCGTGTAAAACATCTCTATCAGTGGGTCACCTGATAAACTTTGTGAAAATTTATCGTGTTAAATTTTATTCATTTATTTTTAATTTAATATATGCACTCAGAAATGAATATAAATTTTTATAAATAACTGTTAAAAATTAGATATAAATAATAAATAAACAAATATCGCAAAGTTTTCTTATCGATTTAATAAATATAATTGCTAAATAAATTTTATCCTATACTAAGTACAAATCAACTTTAAATCGATTAATTAATGTATTATTTGGTAATAATGCTACTATGGTAACAAATACAAGAGAATGTAATAATTCTTTATATTTTGCAATGAGTTGTCTTAACAAATATTTAAAGGAAAGAACAAAGAGCATGTTTATAAGAAAGAATGGCTGGTGTCAAGGAAGAGAGATACCATCTGTCCTCTCCTTTTCTAATTAAGAGACTGAAGTCGGTTGACAGTAAAGAAGCAAACCGAGCAAATAACAGGGATGAGTCTACTTTTGTATACGCTAACCTTATCAAGCAATATTCGACGAAAGTTAACATTGCGTGTATATCTGTTTATCAATATGAGATCATTGTGGTAGAATACTTGCCTGCTAATATAAATATATTTAACACGATATTAATCTATCATTGCGTGTTTATGAGAGAAACCCAAGACTCGACTTTGCTCATGGATATACAGAAACATATTCAAAATTATGGTAATTTTATAGAAATACGTTAGCATTGATTAACATATATTGCATAAAATTGAGCAATTGACGCAAAACATATTAATCATATCCTAGTAGAGAGATTAAAACTGAGATAAAGCATGAATTTATGTACAAAAGCTCAAGTTTACGGAAATCATGCTTTATAAAAATATTAAATTTATTATATTAATGTAAACGATACATGTTTAAAAAAAATACAAATCTATAAAAATACTTAAAACAAGGAATAAAAGATTTATGAAATTAAGATATACAAATCAATATTCTTTTAGCTTAAAAAAACAACTTGATGAATGTTTTAAAAAATGAGTAAAATAATAAATTAAAACGTTAAAAATTAATCTATAATACTTTTAAATGGAAAAAAAAATGTTACTAACAACAATAGAAAACCACTGTTAAATTAGTTTTAAAATTTAATTTTAAATTTATAACAATTTTGTAAAGAAAAATCAATAATATTATTGATTTTACTTCACAATTTTTCATAAGTTAGGAAATAGGAAATTATTTATTTTAAAATTAAATAAAACTTATTTTTAGTTGTTTTTCTTCTTTTTGTAAATTTTAATTGCAATAATTTATAATGAAACGAAATCGGTTTCTTTTAAATAATCTATATTTTTATATTTGTAGATATACATATGTAATATGTACATAAACAAATCTGCATACTTTCTTTCTATGCTATTATGTTTTATTTTAAACCATAATATCCTTTCAAAAAAATTGTATTTCAAAGAAATGAAACTTTTGAAGAAACTATTTTTTTTTTTTTTTTTTTGAAGAAAACATACGTGATTAGTTTCGACGAAGAAATCAATACTATTGATCCAAAGTATGCAAATTTAAATCTTGAATAAATTGAAAAATGTTCTTTACTTCTGAATTTTTTATAAAACAAATATAGTATTTTTGTTCTAAATACAAAATTCCTTGCAAGATTATAATGCATAATCAACTATTTTTTTTTCTCACTCCATCGATTTTTCTGCAATATTTTCACTTCCCTTTTATCTTCGAAAATATTCGAAGTAATTATTCAAGTAAAAGTTTTTATTTTGAAAGTTATTTATTCGTGTAAGGAAATTAGCCTTAACTTATTTATTTTTAATTATTTCTCTCGCAATAAATTCCTTAAAGATTAATTTCAACTCTACAATGTACAATTTATTTTGATGATTTATACCAAAGATGACCCAAAAGTCTGGACATATAGGTATAACTTAACAAATATTCGCATATTGTATTGGATGATATATATTAAATCTGAGGACGATATCAGAGGCATTCAGTTCGGAAAATATTTACAGATTATTGTGACATGATGTACTGTACATTGAGGAAACAGGAACCAATTGAACAAAATATTTAGTATCACTCTCGATTTAATGAAAGTTGTTCCGCAAAATTTTTAAAATCAGTTTTAAAGAATTAAAAATCTTCATGACATCATAAATAAACCATGACACTTCAGTTTTTCTTATTGATACAGTCTGTAATTTTAATTTTTTTAACTGAAGCTAGCATTTTATCTTTAAAAATCTTTCATAAAGTGCTGAAATTGCTTTAAAACAATGCTACTTGTATATTTTTCTCAATTTAAAAATAAGTCAGTCTGAAATATGATCTTCAATTTCAAACCACCGATTGATTCTACATTTTATAAATTCTATAAGACTTCAGCAAGTGGGAAAGAAAGACGTCAAATCTTTCAACTTTTATCCTTCTGGAATTTTGCTGAATCATCTGAAGTTAACTTTTACATTAAGTCATAGTTAAATCAGTGATTCGTCACGCATAGCGTCATCATTTTCGAATAATAATAATAATAATAATTATTATTATTATTATAAAGTTTATTGTAAAATTTAATTTAATTAATTCATAATAAATGTAATATACTAATAATAAACAACAAAATAGAAACGAAACATAACAACTTGATCTGCTTATCATCAACCGCAACAACAATCGTGCAGGTGAAGGAACCATAGTGATAAATATTGACTCTTTTTGGTTCATTTGTAATAATTTCCTGCAAAGAATCGGTTCATCACAATCTTTCTTTCGATCGGCATTTCTGTAACTTTATTGATTTCTCCAGCATTTGTCGAATTCAAGTTGCCAGAGAAAGAGAGAGAGTCTGCAACCTAGAAAATTAAATAAGTGTGTGCAGTGACTCATAGGTCAAGTTTCTTCCTAATTAGAAACAAGAGAAAAACATTAACTTTTATAACTTTTTTCGATTTTCTTCCTAGTTTACTTAATAAGTGACCCTGACTAATTGGATCATCATGTTAATTATTTGGACTATTTTTATGACGATGACTTAATCAATCCGGTTCGTTCGATAACTTTAATTTGGATCAATCGAAAACATCAGAAAATTTACTTTTACTTATTCTATAATAATATTATTATTATAGGTAAGTTATAATAATTAATGATATTTGTGTATATATATACGTATCTGTTTTTGGGTCATACCGTCAATCCAGGCATATCAATCAATCACTCTGATCATCCAAATCTTTATTCATTTAACTTTGTACTAAATGAATAATGATTGATTATTTTTCGATATTGATTAACGTAAAAAAATTAAAAAAAAATTTCGTTTCGGAGGATGTCCACGTAATATTTGTAATTTTTTCTTCTAAGTTACCTTTCCCTTTTTCTGGACCGTACAAAAATCTTGAGTTTAGCATTCCGTAACATTTTGGTTTCTTTCCACGTATTGTAAACTCAGAACAGTTCTGTAAGAAAAACTGTTTTCTTTTGTTGGCTTTTGGGTTACCAGTTACGACACACATGGATCTAAGATCCGTTGGAAGAATTCCAACAAAATTTTGAAGGGACTCTTGTACTTTCTATTACATATCGCCATCTGTTCTTTTCCAAAATTCCTCCTGATCCAAGGGTAGTTGCATAAATTGTAGTTTAGTAGACTTTTTCCCCATTTCTTATAAAAATTGAATGACGTTCGCATTATAATTCTAGAAACAGATATGGTTATGATAAATTGTTATTTCTATTGTTTAGATAGAGTTGAATTTTTTTGCTTCTTATTTTTAAGATTAAAAAAGCCGATTTTTCCTTCAGTATTGCCTACATTAATTGAAATTTTCAAAATATATTTTTATTCGTTTTATTAAGTATTAATGAACTTCTTATATAAATACGGTTTAAACAGAATATAACTTATTAAAAAATTTACATTTTGTACAGTTTTTTGTTATTGAAATATAGACTTAGTCAAAATGTTACATAGCTTACAAAATTACACATTTCGAGCTTCAACAAATTCAAAAAATCTACATCATTAGCAAATAATCATTATTGCAACTTTTTTTAAAATTTGGGAAAAGATAAAATAAAAAATAAATATGTTTTAAGAATTAATAAATATTTTTTTGAGAATTTTTTTGAAGTTTTCAAATTAAGCACTAGCAAAAATCTGATAACAAGTTTTCTATTTATTGTATAGGAAAAAATCGATAGAGAAACTAAAGTAACATGCGTAGAAATAAAATATAGAAAAATTTTGTCCTTGGACAAGCAATTACTTCTGCGCTTTTTCTTAAACAATCAGTAGCCGTTGCAAGTTGTAACTATGTTAAAAAATTCTTTCCCACATGGGTGTGACAGTTCATTAGGCGCGGTTAGCAGTATTGATGAAGATAGTCATTATTCAAGTAGTCTAAGATGCCTCTAGCAGTCATAAAGTCTGTTGCCGTAGTGGATCTGATCGAAATATTGCACTTTTTCCCTCGATGTGTGTGTGATCCATCGGAGTAAACAGAGCATATAATGCGTCTTAATGTGATTTGACGACCTTTATCATTTTGATTCGGGTGGTTAGCAAAGTGCTACATTGAATTTGTTCTACCAAAATTGGAAATAATTACCTATAACAGCAACAGCAGTAGTATTAAATCTTAGGAGTGGTTGGTTTATCTCATTTTTTGGTTTCGACTAATTTATTTAGAAAATTAATTTTTACATTTAGGTTGAGGTTTCAGGACGAAAAACTTAAATATTAGTTGATTATAGACATTTTAAGGATCTGCTTTGTTATTTTATGTAATCCTCTTAAAATTTCATTACCAGTTTATTATAAAAAAGGATATAAATAAATTTATTATTTTCGTTATACATGAACCATGGAAATTTTATTATTAAAATATTAAATAATTTAATGATTTTGGAAGATAATAAACACAATTCGGCCATTTAAAGTACTTTTCGTTCAAAAGTAGTTTCAAACTAACACAATGACCAAAATTTGGTTCCAAATACTGTTGAATTATATAAACTTTCTTATGTTATAATTTTATAACAAAATTATACATGACAGTTATATTTTTATACACAATTATGTATTTAACTGTCCATAGAAATATTCATATATCATATAATAATTATCTAATTTATAAGAGCTGGGAAACAATGCATGGCACTTGAGAATTCTGTGGAAGAGATGAAGTGAGATAAACAAAGAGACATTGGCAAAATTGGAGAGGTCAAAAGTCATCTATATACATGCAGTACTTGAAAGAATACATACATGGCAAATAACCATGCTTATCAGAGTTTTGTGCTTCGAATAAATAACAGTGAAGAATGAGGCGTACGTGAAAGTTAGAAGCTAAAGGAAACATTGACGGATAGTACAGGTTAGAA
The DNA here is from genome assembly GCA_011317285.2 of Androctonus mauritanicus. Classification (NCBI taxonomy): domain Eukaryota; kingdom Metazoa; phylum Arthropoda; class Arachnida; order Scorpiones; family Buthidae; genus Androctonus; species Androctonus mauritanicus. The sequence continues at coordinate 14,108 of WUQG02031091.1, forward strand.
AAAAGACAAGGGTGTGTTTTTTTGTCATGGTAGTCTTTTCACCTGTCGTACTCGCTCTCTGTCATTCGAAGAGTTGAGGGCACGAAAGCGATTGATTGCTGATGTCGGTGAAAAGATACTTTCCTTGGAAACAAAACATATCGAGTTTCTACAGTAAATATTTATTTTTACTTTCTGTAGTTTGTTTCTACAGAATTGAGATGCGAGAAATAGAAATTGTTCTTTTGTATGGTCTATCTCTCCTATGGATCGAATTCGCTCATGAATTTGTCATAATCTTTCGCTGGATTTAAAAAACAAAATCTTTTCTTACTTCCTATATCTATTTTTTGATTTGTTTTGTAAATATATAATGTAGTAGTTGAAAGAAATGCCATTTTAAGATGAAACAAATACTCCCTTCCTAATTACACCGTAGAAATTCTGTGGAGGAAAGCGAGTGATATTCATTGGAAGGAAGATTAAAAACGGAAAGAAAAAATAGGAATACTAGTAGTAGAGACTCATTCCTAAGGGATATTGCACAGTCCAATATTATTTTTTTTATAGATAAACCGTCTCTGTTCTGATGGGAGAAGATGCTATTCAATAATTACAATTTTTTCTTATCCGGTTTCTTTCTTTTGTTTTTGTTTTGTTAACCAATTGTTCAATCAATTTTGCTACAAGAAAATCAAATACATATTTTCTGATACAGTTTAAATTATGCATATTTTTAGAAACAGTTGAAAAAATAAAAATAAAACAATTTTGAAAAATATAAAAGAACTCTTTGGAATACGAGAACCAGTTTAGTCTAGTTTTAATTAAGAAAAGCTAAATATATAATAAAATTTCATATTATTAATTATATAATGAAAAAATTTCGTATTATGAAAACATTTTATTCGCTTTAATACATTCGATCAATAAAGTTTCTATATTTTGATTACTTAAGAAAGTCTATAAATATACGAAATGAATTTTTAATCTATTAAAATAATTAAAATAAAATGCAGAAAAAATATTTTAATCTGCAATGATATTTTTAAACAGTGTACGTAAAAATAATAAATTACTTCAGTTACACCTTTCCTGTTTTTTTTTATTCTTTTGATTTATTTTACAGAATATTTTGTTTAATAAATTTATCATGTTTTTGTTTATTTCTTTTACAGAACATAAATTTTATCTTTTAGAAAAACATGAATTTTTTCCTTCATATTTAACAGTTGAAGAATTTTTCATTCGCCCAGAAACAAAATTTGCCGTTACATAAATAGCAATTTTAATCGAAAAATTTGTATTTGCGTAAAATAATAAAATCTAAATATCGTGTTTTACTTAATTATAAATATCAAGCAATACTTTAGTTATCATCGAGATAACAGCGGGTCATATACAGTTGTCTAGTGAACATACCATTGCGACCACTTGAGCATGTTGTAAGCATCTTATCGGGTCCCTTCTGTATCCCTTTTACTTCGTGTTTTGATAAATGATAGCGGTGATCGGAGTGGGCCATGCCATCGATCAAACTCCTCACATACAGCCGTCCTTTTGATGCTAATCCTACCAACCGTGAGAAATTAATAACTGCTGACATTTCTGTCTCGGTTCTGTGAAAAGGAATGATTTGCATTCCTCAATAATGACGTAAGTGAGTATAGATTTCTAGTGAGTCTCTCCTTAATTAGCATGGTTCTATAGGAGAAAATTTTTTTCTTTTTTCTTCTGTTATTTGCTTCCTTCTTTCGTATTTCCTCCGATTATTGACAAGCAATGAAGAGTTTTCGTTCAACGCAAATTGAAGAAATCAAGTGGCACACCGAGCCATCCAGTATAGTTTCGGAAATCGATTGTGCTTTACTTATCGCTTGGATATGATTGACGCTATGTGCAGTCCTTTTCTTTATAGATGTGTCCACTAGCTGTTTCGATACCTAGATGCATTGCTCTTAAACACTGCTTATAATAAAAACCTATAAAAGTCAGATTATTGATCTTGTGCATAAATCTACCACTTTTGAAAACTTTTCGATCAAACTGTGCCGTTATCTAAAACAATAAAAGTTTTTATTCCGACTTAAACATCGAATTTACATTTAAATATTTATATTCAAAAGTAACAGCATGAAAATTATATCAAAATGTTACTAATAAAATTATTTTAGCAAAAATTAATAGTAAATAAATCCACAATTGTAAAATCCTACTTTTCACTATAATGTACCCAACTCATTAATTACTCAATATTTTGTTTCTTAAATATTAATTTTCCTTAATTTTTATAATATAAACTACGATTATTGAACATAGCATAAAATAGTCTATAATATAAACTAACATAATACATCCAACTTATTTATTAATAGAGATTAATACGTGTTTTTCGTATAATAATAGCCTCTCATAAATCTGAATTCATTGAAAAGATCTTTCATTAACTTCTTCCAGTCAGTTACTACTTTTTCTTTGCCTTTCATTTTTTTTTTTTTTTTAGAAACTACCATAGTAAAAACCTTTCATTCAGTTTCTGAAGCAATCGTTAACACCAAAATACAAAATACGAATGGAATTTCTAACGTTCACTTTGTTTATAAAACATAATAATTGCAGTTAATTAAAACATTTCATTTTTTTATTAATAAAATTTGAATTAATTATTCAATTAAAACAAATTTATACCCTGATTCGGTAATTTATCAGTATATTATTGAGATAATAAGTTAATATAATATTGAATAGCACATTAAACATTTAACACATCAATAAGTTAACTATTGTCTACTAGAACTATATACGTACATACATACATATATATATATATATATATATATTCTCTCTTGTGCATTGATTTAACATTTACTAAGTTTAAGATACAATTAAAAGGAAAATTCAATTTAATTATAGAGTTATAATCAAATCAATTGTAATTATAGAATTGTTCAGATACATAGGCTGCTGAACTTTAAAATGTTTTGTATTTATGTTCACTAAATTAAATAATTAATGATGATGATGATTATTATCAACTAATTCGATTTAGAGAAATGTAATGCAAGGATAATGAGTTGCAGAATCAATGGTTAACGTTGCTTAAATGATGATGATGATGATCAGATACCGATGGCATTAAAATGATGATTAAATAATGAAGAATAATGAAAACTAAAATTCTAATAATGATTACAGATATAGTATAAACTTAAAAATACTATATTAATTAATCAATTAATTATTCACAAAATTATTTGATTAAAATGTACAGTGATATGATGAATAATGATATGTTTCGATTATTGCTTAATGTTAAATAATTCTACCTTAATAATGATAATTGATAGTTACTTAAGTTTAATATTAATGGTATCGGTTTTAAGCTTATTGATGACTAATATATGTTATTCATATTCGAAATAATAGATTATTTTATCGAGTATTTGCACATATCGAGATAAAAATGTCGATATAAAATGCTCTAGTTAACAAAAGATTTTAAAATCATTTTGATGAAGTAGTGTCGCAATTTTTATTAAATTTCTAAACTGTAAACATTTTTTGTGGTATATGATTAATAGAAGGAAAATTAATAAGATTATAAAAATAAAAATAAATTAATTTTCAAAATTTTTAAAAAGAGATGACAATATTTTTTCCTTACAATCTACGACGTATTAAGCATTACGATGTTTTTATCAAAATCAATACTGTACTCTTTTCTGCATTTCATTCTCTCTAACATTGTATTTATAAAAAAATTCATTATCGTCATTTACACACATATATATCTTTTACACTTGATTCAGTTTTTCCCAATAATTCTAGTAGAACTATTTTTAAATATGTAATTTTAATAATAAATTTATTATATTTTTACATTTCTTTGCAAAATTAATTTCTTTTATTAAATTATTTTTAATTTAATAAAAAAAAAATTAAAATTAATACAGTATTATTTATATTATTATCAAAATAAATTTTAGTCAGTCAAGCTATATTATTGGCTGAAATCAATAATAATAAGAAAATATAACAATAGCTTTATAGACTATTGTTACATAAAATTTTATATAACTAATAATAAAACTTATCGATGGGTAATGTAATAAGGTATAGCAATGCAGATATGTTTTCATATATACGAAGCAGCAGTATTAAAACATTTTTTTACGATGCCATAGCTTTTTTGATCCTATGACAAAAATTATTGCCAGAAAGACTTACGTGATGCATTTTTTGAGAACCATAGAATAGAAACATTCGATATTGTATTTCTGATACAAGAAGTCATTATAATAATCCGATTTCGATCAAAATCGAATTTGCCTTATAGATTTCTGTGAATGATTCAAATATCAAATTTCATAAAAATCCATCTTGTAGAAGTTGAATTTTTTCATGTGGACAGACAAACAAACATGACGATGTTTATATATGCTTCTCATGCTGATGATCATTCTTGCATCGCGTAAATGAAAAATTAATCACTTCTGCGAGACTTGCTAGGAATTAATGTAATGCCACAAAATTGTAAATACTGTGACGTTACAATTGTGATAAGTCTTTGCAGTGTTTCCAAAGAGTTATCACCATTGTTACGTCAATACATTTATGAAGAATTATTATTATTGCTATGTCACAGATTTGTTTTATTGTACGTCCATTTACTAACTTGTTGAACTTATTTCAACTTCCAGAATTACACCGCATGTGCAAGGCATGCGGAAAGTCATTATTATTTATGATTTCTTTATGTTATAAGCCCAAACTCTTATACTTTAATTATAACTCATCGAAAATATAGAGAATTTATCTACATAATCTTACATTATGTAAATTTGCTAATGCAATAAAATACGAAGCATTCATTTTTATTTTAGTAATATTTTATTTATTTTTAACTTTTCAATGGGCCGAATACATTAATATAAAATATTCTGAATTCTAAATTCTTAATCAAAACCATTATTGCTCACTAATGTTGTTGAAAAAATCGTAAATTCCTCCCTCTAAAAAAAGAACAATGATATATTATGGCTTTTTTTTATAGAGGCCGGAAAATAAGCTTTTCTGATTATCATAAAAAATTTTGTTCTTATTAAATATCTATGTATCTTGCCATTGATTAAACTGAAAATGTTCAAATCATGATGACAAAATCATCAAAAGTATATGATTATACTTTTGATTTGTAAAAGTATATTTTATTCATTGTTATGTGTTTATTTTATTTGATTTATCGGTTTGTGTAATGGCCACTGAATCTGCATTGATAAAATTATAAGAAAGTAGTGATATTTACGACTATTCTAAATATTCCAAAGAAATCATCATTGAAAGTTAGATATCGTTGGATTTAAAAGATCTGATTCGATGGATTTATGTTACTTTTGTTGAAAAGTACTAAAATGATTTCTTATCTTTTAAAATCATTTGGTTACATTCTTCACACTTCTTTTGACACTCAGAAATCTGATACATAAGAACAAGTCTTAAAAAAGTTTAATATTTTTAATATCTTTTCCATCTTAGTAGAATATAGAATTTTCTCTTTTCTTTTGAATTTTTTTCATCATTTTTAATAATATATAATTAAAATTGAGCTTTACTTTCAGAAACATTTTAGTAATCATTCAATTGGAATAAGTATGTATTATTAAAGATTATAATCGTTTTATTTAGCATTAAAAAGAATAACGATATAAGTTTGCAAAAAAAAAAGACGAAATCATTTTTATGCTCTATACTTTTTACAAATCTTTTCCATTTGTTGATTTTTGTCATCATGATTTGAACACTCAGTTTAATCAATAGGAAATAGAAATGTGTGATAAACTGTCAATTTTCTTTATAGTAACGATTCTTTCATTCTTATCCAAAGATTTCATATGCCTTCAATTTTACGACGGATAAAATGCTTTGATCGTTGCTTTATACCTATACTAAAACAGATATCTGTACCCATCTTTAATTTCCTTTAGGATTCACCATCACGATACAAACAGTTTATCTTGTCTTCAACTACCTTACAAGTTGCAACAGATTCTTTGCATCAAGAAGAGCCTTCAAACATTAAAAAAATATAGAAGATTTTAAAAGAATCCTTTTAATTTATTAAAATAATTTCTTTTCTTATTGAATATTTTAGAATCAAATCACTTTCTGAAGATTGATTAAATATATAAATGGATTTTATATATAATGCAAATTACTTTAAACATTTATGAATTTTAACACGATTAATAACATTTATCAAGGAGCATCTTAAAGGAATGCCAACCGTCCGAAATACTGCTATCAATAATAGTACGTATATTTTGCAAACCAAACATCCTACTTAGAATGAACCGTTAAACACCAAGCACAACAGTGCTTTAGACTGCTGCTAAGTAATTTACTGAAGTAACATCCTACGTGACAAATATTAGCCGTTTTAGGTAAGGTACCATAATTTACGATCGCTACAGATCCTTTGTGACTTGGTCTAGGCAAACAGCACCAAAGCTGCACGAATGATTGTTGCCTTGGGCACAAGGTTAATTTTCTACGCATCTCATTTCTCATATTTACATAATTTATCAACGACTTCAGGAATAACTGCGTTGATTAAGTTGAATATACGTGACCTATGACATAAATGACCTACAGAAAATTATAAAGACGGAGAAGAGAATGCGAAAAATTGAGAATGTTTAATGAATTATTCTTTTCTCTTATTATTATAATTATTATTACTATTATTATTACCATCATAAATATAATTTAAGCAATTAATAACATCTAAAGTTTAATTAACAAGCCAGTCGAATAATTCTAAAATGTATTTAATCTCATTTCCTGGTCGGTTATTCAGTACGCTACAATATATGTAAAAAAAATCCTTCTAAAAATATCTATACAAAATGTGTATCATATATACAATTTTATTTAAATGTTGTATTGATCGATAAAATATTTTAAATTTTTAAATAATATACAATTGACAAAACGAAAGTTTCAATCATAAATATGCATAAACTCTAAAATTCTTTACATAATAAGCATTAAATCTTAAATTATAAATGGATAAAGTAAACAAACGTGGCAATATTAATTAGTCACCAAATATTATAAAAAATAAAATTTAAAATATTCTAGGTTAAGTAATAAAATATGTAATCTAACAAAGAAATTAATTATTATTTTTTTTCAAGAGTCGTCTTCAGAGACGAAAGATTTTTCCTCAGTCGATAGTATTCAAAAATTATACATCGGTTGACTAAATTTTCAAAAGTCAAAATCTATTTGCTAACACATAAACATTTCAAAGTTGGATTGAACAAGAGCAGATTATTAGAAAAGTAAGAATATTTATTGAATTTTAGAGATTTAATCTGACATCTGATTTTTTAACCTTATGCAAAACCATCGAGAGAATACCAAAATTCTGAAAACAATAAATGCTTCTCGATCGAAAAGAAAGATATGATCGAAGATACCATCGACGAATAAATCATTAAATGCAAATCCGACTTGAAATTTTAATAATTGTTTAAAAATTTTATGCGAATAATTATATAAAAATTAATTTTAATAAATTCTTCTAAAAATTCTTTTGTTTTTTTTTTTTCTTTGCAAATAATTATTGCGATCATTTAACTTTTAAATATATATGATTTTTATTCGTGAAAATACATTGTATACATGAAGCAATATATAAATTTACTTACTTTTTTAATTTAATGCTTTCTGTTGTATTTTTTTTTTTTCCAGTTTTGACAATTCCGTATGTGAAACTATCCTATTCATTATCCCATTCCCACGTGTCCCTGGGGGAGAATATGACGATAATAAAATGAAAATTGACGCAGAGCTGATTACGTCATTCACTTCCGTTAATACTACAACCGTTGATATTCCCTTGTTTTACGATTAATATCCTGTTCTTGATATCTTTTTGCATAAAGCAACACTTCAATTTAACACATAAAGCCGATCCAATTGTGCGATAACGATATGCAATAAATTAAAACCATTTCGCTCATATTCTAAAAATTTTTAATGTATTTTATCCTAATTAATTTTTTTTCAATTATTGTAAAACGAAATTATTTTTAATCCTTTATGTTATGATTAAAATTTTTTGTTACGTTACTTTTTAATTAAAATGCATAACCTCTCGTTAAAAATTTTTTCAACAATAATTTATTTATTAATTATACGAACTACCAAAAAATTATTGATTGGTGTTATTGTATTTTATCCATTAAAAAAATAAACAAATATAATAGTATTGTAAAAATTTAGAAGTTATTGTTACACCATACTATGATAAGAGTGGTCATGATGTCACAATAACGAACAAGAGTCAATTTACCACTTCTTCCATCACTAACGAGATAGGAATATCTTAAAATTGATTAATGTAAAAAATAATAATAAAATTAGGTTTAAAAATCTAAGAAAAAAAGCATGTTAAAAGAATTTAGGCAGAAACAATTCTCATTTTTATGAATATTAAAATATTTTTGTGTAGAAATCAATCAGTCGAGCAGTAAACAGTTCCCTCAAGAATCACTAATTCGCTTAGTTTGTTTCCCCTGGAGTGAAGGCGTAATCTGTGTTCAGACGAGGCCCATATATCCCTGGGGTTATAATACTAGATTGAACCAACTTGCACGAAGAGGAAAAGGAAACAGTTCACCTCCTTAACGAAGTACAAATAATATCCTATCGGTAGTGTTAGATTCATTAGACCTATTGTAACGTTAATCCCTTGAGAGAAAAATCTTGCAATTTTGATTATTATCTTTCCTAATAAATATAAAGAAATTTGCATAAATATGTCATGAACGGCATAATTATCGTGTGATTAGCTGTTATGTGGTTGTCTCTTATATTTTGAAAATTGTAAAGCATGCTGTTTTCCAGATAAAAATTTTTAATTAGTGTTTCGCATTATTATTTTATATTTTTTAAATTGAAAATAAATGATTTTTCCAACATATGTAATTATTGCATCTTTTAATTTAATCTTGTGATTCATCACACGATCAACGTGCTGTTACTTTAAATATCTGATCATGTTTGGAATAAAAACATACTGAGTTTAGAAGTTTGATGATAAAAAATTGCTCAATTTAAAATCAACGAAACATTTTTGTTAAAAAAGTGCAGTCAAAAAAGTATGTACTATAAAAATAACAAGCAGTTCCAGAAAGAATTACTTTCCGAAGGTCTTCTTTTGTTTGTCTACTTTCCAAAGGTGTCATTCATTTTTCATTATTTAGAATTTTAACATCCATTGGTTTTGTGTGTCCAATTTTAACATTGATTTAACTAAAATAGATGTCACGATGACGTCATTATTTCGGCGTCATGATATCATCGTGATAGCCTTATTTCTACGACATCATGACGCAACAAATTATCGTGTTTACTGACTTCATCCATTATTACGTCGTGATGACGCACAGTTCCAACGCGACGTCATTCATATTAAGTAAGCCACATGTTACCTCTATACTGCTAACACTTAGCGCTATCTATTGGCAATAATATAAATTAAAATTTTGATAAAAATAAAATTATATCCTACAGGATTAAACGATCCTGCCGGATGCGGCGTCGAAGTTCTCATAAATCGCAGAACATCAATATCGAATTTCATGGAAATCTGCTAATAAGTTCAAAAGTTACTAGTGGTCAAAGGTTACTAGTGGTAGTTATGAATTATATAAACATAAATAAATATAAAATATAATCTGAAGACATTGCTATAAGCTTCCATTTCAGAAGGAAATGGAAGCTTATATTAATGTCTTCAGATTATATTTCTTAGTATTGAATCATTTAAGTTTCTATTTAATTCAAGTTAATTTATAGAAATAATAGAGGAAGGATTAATAAGAAAAAATTGCTAAAGAAAATTAGAAAACATTTTAAACAATTATTCTTAAATTATATAAGAAAAATATATAAACAATGAGATTTGCAACACAACCAGTAAATCTTACTGCAAACAGTATTTTATTTATTTAATTTATCTAGAATAAAATTTTATACTTAACATTATTTAACATTTGCTTAACATTTCGCTACAAATTTTAATTTTTAATTTGTTTAATATTGATACAAGGAAACAAAGTAATGCCTACAGTATTTTAAAAAAATTGCTTTTAAACAGATGAAAGTGCTGTATAAAATGGTAAATCCGACTTGAGTGAATTAACTATGCAAATATTAAAGAATTCTAAAATAAAAAAGTTATTTTTGAGAGAAGAATACAAAAAAAGAAACTTGTTCTATCACTATTCATTTATAATTTAGTACAGTATATAAATTAAGCAAATGTCCAAAAATCACTTTTCGATCACGTAAAATGAAGAAAAAAATCACTGAATATGATATCAATCCACGTCGAATAGTTACTTAGTTTTGAAATTTGGGTGTAAATAAAGTCACTCGTAGAGAAAAGCATTAGCTTCCTGACTAGTTTGACTATTGTTTGGCAAATTTCCTTCGAAACCGTGTAGTTAAATATAAGTTAGTCACGAAAGAACTTTTTTCGATCAATATTTTTCCCACCACATACATAATACAAAATTAGCTATTAAAAAATGAGAAATCTAGCAGTCTAAATAGAAAAATCATTATAAATGGTTAGAAAGTATAGAAAATAAAACAAAATGATACAAAGCGTTTTTGCTGTCATTATGTGGTGGCTTTTTAAAAATCTATTACAACAATTTTGTTTCATCAGCAAAATATTTATGTACAGTTACTTCTACATCATTTTTAAATTATTTATTATGAAAAAAGAAAACATTAATAAAAATTGTTTTTCGGTTCGTGACCTTCATGCTTTTTCTGGTACATTTAACAATAATAGTTTCGGCGTCGATTAACTCTTGTTCATGTCACGGAATTTATTTAACAATTATCTATTGCGATGTTGATTATTTATTATGATGTTATTTTTCAATATAATATTCAATTATAGTTTTATATACAATAAATGATTTCTGTTTAATTGATGATTTTCTTAATCTTTCGCATGCAATAATGTAAACGCTGCAAAATTTATTGCTATACAGAAATATGTGGGAGATTCTTTCTACTGTAGTTTGGATTTTATTGCTGTAGAAGTATGCACAGTCAGCAATTGCTAAGCAATAGTCAATGTCATGAACGTGTGTGTTTACAGAGTGTTCAGTGCTAAACTTACCACGACAGCTTGTCCCTTCAGCAGCACATTGCTACCGCAATTATCTTTCTGTTCGTTCCCCTAGGCACACACTACTTGCCCACAACTAATGTCAAAATGTCGTCTGATTGCTACATCCCCAGTTTCCTCTTTAGCTTTTCTTTCTCGGGCTTTTCTTTATATTTTTATTTTATTTTTGGCAACACAGAAATGAGTAAATGTTTCTTTTTTGTTCCTTTCTATAGATTCACGCTTTAATGAACGATACAATTTCAAAGATTTTTCCTGAGTTTCACCTTTCGTTTGGAAATGTAGGATTGATTGTTTAACCATTATATACGATATATCCCTTTCCTGTCAAAATCGACCGGCTTAATAGAATTTTAAGAAATATGAATTATGTTTCTGTTCATTAAGTCTCAAAACAATCACAGTTTTATACTTGTTATGATAGTTTTTATCATTTTTAAATTAGCGACTATTTAATTTCATGGAATAAAATTGCTGCTGAACATCTGTCTAGTTGTTTACAATTGAAAAATTCACTTATAAATAAAGAATAAAGAAATAATAAACGTCTTGCTATAACAATAATAATAATGAAGTTAAATGTTCATAGCATCGCCAACAACTTAAATAATTTAATCATTTACTTGGAACTTATAAATTTTAATATAGCTGAAGCAAAAATATTTATATAAAAATATAACCGTCTCTAAAATAAAAAAGTCAACATAAAGCTAGTAAACGTTTTTATTTTTTAATTTAAAATTATTCCAATTTTATAAATATTATAGATGTCACAATATTCTTTCATTATTCATATAAGAAATAATATATTTGTATAAAATATTTCTAGTATTTTGTATGTTGCTGCATATAAACTAAAAGATAAACAAAGAAAATGAATGTTCTTGGGAGAAACAGTATATAAGATATATATTTGACGGAGAAAAATGAAGTAAAACAAATAAGAAACATTGCAAAAAAGCATAAGACAAAATAGAATATGAAATATTCATGGTTTTGGATGAATATCCATGACAACAGAAGTATCTCCCATTTACTAGATGATCAGAATAACCATAGAAAACTTTAACTTAAATCCTTGGATATTTTGAAAAAATCCCGAAATATATATATAAACATATTCAAAAATATATTGTGTGAAAGACAAATAATTGCTCTTAAATCGAAAAATATACAGTACTTATAAAATAAATTATAGAAATGTTTATAATTTTTCACTAATTAAAATGATATTATTTAAGAATTATCCTAAATTCGAAAATTCGATATTGTTCTTCCATTTTTTAAACCAATTTTGCTGATAGTTTCCTTTTTAAAAAAATGAGTGAATTTCGCATCCTACATTCGATCCTGATCCACCTCTTCCGAATTCAATCACACACAAACCTGCTTAGTTCCCTATCATTTAAGTTGTTTGAAACCGTCCATTCTTCCTACTTCGAATCGATAAAAAAATCAAAAAAATAAAAAACTAAAAACTCTAGCTTTCCACCGAGATTACTCTTCGAATCCTCGACTTATTCACATATTTAACTCGATGCATTATTTGCAATTCATACTAGACACTACTTATCCAATTATCCAAATCATTACAGTATTCTGTTTCAATTCCGACTTTAATGATTTATGCGCCCAGTAGCATATATACCCGTAATGAAATCTAAAGATATATTCTATTCAGCAATTTGACAACCGTCAGAAATGTCCATATTATTGTCAGAGATAGACAATTCTAACATTAACAACAGTCGAAACGATTAACTAATTTTAAGCAGGATATTAAGCCACATCTGTGATGTAGAAGATCAAATCGATTTTATCCTATACCCAATAGAAAGGAATAACGTGACCAGGTTTCGTATTGTAGGCTAACAGTTCCCACCTGTAAACAACGGTAATTAAATTTTATTTGCCTGCACCGTTTGACTGCACAAATGTAGATAGCACAACTTCAACTTGGTGGTTATACCCGTCACGCAAGGATCTTCCTATGACCAATATTTTAATGTGGGTGGTGAGATAAATACCGAATAATTCATCATATGTTGTACAGCATTTATTATACTATATTATCATTAATTGAAGTGGAGTGTATGTACAACTTTATGATCTTTACGTGACTGATGGCTGAATATAATAACACAGTAACCCACTGCTATTAGTGGAATGGGTTGTTTTCGTACCTTTTTTATTATTTTGTTCGTTAACTTCAATCATGCCATTTTTATGGAGTACAACAAACTTATTTTATGGATAAGGTAAACTTTTTTCTATTTATAATAATCATCAGCCGTAGTTTCAAAGATATTAATAGTCACGAACGATCTTTTATTTTAATAGAGTAATGATGAGCATGTCAAGATTGGAGTAGTGGCATCTCTTTTACATTACTAAAAGCAATTACGAAATGCTTTGCTGTAATTATCAAGCCATTATTGAAGTAATTATCAGCTTCGTTCATAATGCTCTTCAACTTTTGAATTTCTGTTACACTGTAACTGTTATCAGAATAATTTCACAATATTTAGATGAAATTTCGCGTTATCAAGATATTTATCAATTTTAGTTTTATTTTTTAAAAGATGTCTGTAAAAATGTTGATTATTATTAATATTATTCGATGCCGGCGAGATTTTTAAAATAAAAATGTTCTGCATCACCAATGAAACGTAACATTTATATAAAATAATCAGGAAAATCTCGCATTGTGAAAATCTATTGTAAGTTTTTTCCATTTTCAGAATATCCATAAGATTCGACATAATCAGAAATTCATGAAGTATCGCACACATACTACAGGGTGACTGAAAGTATCTCTACATTTGTAAGTCCAAACATTTATTCATATAAAAATTGAACAGGAATAAATGATGGCATTGAAAGATTTTAAAGACATCTGCACAGAGGAAACAATATTATAAACAGAATATGTACTACATTTTATGAATAAATGTTTAATAAGAGTGCAAAGTTATTCTCCAACCAGTTTGTGCGTAGTTGCCATACGAATATCTATACAGTATATTCTATGAATTGTATTAGGGTAATGTTGATATGTTATCGATGATATACCCATAAAAATTGCATGATGATATAAAAATCTATATTATTATAATATTCTCCAGCTTCCAATATCTATATGATTGAAAGAGATTAAATATTTTTATAAGTTGTATAATTCTGTCTGACTGACAAAAATAGCACTCTTAAAGATCAAACATTTATTTACAAACCACCGGATAGAAATAAAACAGTAATATTGAAAGATTTTAAAGATGATACAGCATTTGTACAACAAAAACAAAAACTGTATCGTTCACTATTTTGTTTAGTCTTATAGCTGTAAAGTTATTTTTGGATCAATCTCATATGGAACGTTACAGAAATCATAAAATGGTATATTTATGAAGGTAAGAATATTCGCAATCTAGTACTAGATATAATATCCATCAAAAAATATTTTTCAGCTGTCTTCTATATAATAATTTTCAGATATCATATAAATAATATTTCTTATGGAATATTTTACAGGTATAACAAAAATTATATAAGTCTATAAAAATATATATTAACTTTCTTTAGACAAATATTATGCTAGTTATATTTTAAATATTTTTATCACTTTTATGTAAACCAAAATATATTTATCTTCTAGTAGGTAAAACAGAATTTGTGTATTAAAAATTTAAATCAAAACTTAAGAATAATTTTTCAATAACATTTTTATTTTTTTTAAATATTAACGATGTAAAAAAGAACTATAAAACGTAAAATCAGTAATTTAAAATTTGATAGGCGTTGTGAAAGAACATATTTACATATACTTCACTACATTTACATTTCAACAGCAACAACAAAAAAAAACAATTCAATTATATGAAGTAAAATTCTATTTTAACCAGTAATTGAAGCGTTTGTAATGTGTACATTATTACCTACATTATTGTAATAACTTGCAGACTTCTTAGTGTATATATTACCATTTAGAGAATTGATAATTCCCAACTTAGTAAAGCCAGACAAGAAATCAATCATTTCGTCTGTGCATCTAGTTGATTGTCTACTACAGAATCAATGAAACCTTAAATTTATATGAGATTACATTAGATTACCTAAAAAAAATATTTTAATCAATTTAGATACAAGGAAGATAGCTATATGTACAAGTTTATAATTGTTTTATCATCATCTCTGACTTTTTAAAAATTATTGTTATTATTATTGGTTTCTGTTTCTTTTACGATTTTAATTATAAAAATTTAAGTTTTTATATGTATATATATTATTATTCAACAAGTGAATAATAAATTTATTTTAATTCTTAACGTTTGCAAATCACACCATATTGCGTTTAATTAAAATTATCCATTAAAATAGTCAACACCAGGAAAATTATTAACGGATGTAAATAAGAGATAGTTTTAAAAAAATGCAGAATATTAAAAAAATGTTAATTAAAGAATGGCCTAATTTACTTGGTTTTTTTAATTTATTTTATTATTATTTTATTTAAAACTTCATAACTATTTTAATAAAGTTAAGATCACATATTTAATGATTATTTTACTTTTGAAATATGCATAAATTTATATTCATTTATAAAAATCTTATAATTGATTTTTATTAAAGAAGAGTAAATTGTTTTTTTTTTATTTATTTATAACGGAACAAGAATAAATTTTCCAATAAAATATTTATGATTAAAATTTTAAAGTTTGTTTTTTACATATAAAATTGAAAATTTCTGATTTTAAGAAATTTAAATTTTAAAATATCAAGCGTTGAATATATTATAAATTATTTCTATCTTGATGGATGTTGTAAATTATTTTCGCATTGATGGATGTTGTAAATTATTTGAGCATTGATAGATGTTTGTAAATTATTAACTTTATTGATGGATGTTGTAAATTAATAGGTCATAGTTTATTTTCATACTTCATTATTTGTAATACTTTATATTTTTTTTGTTTTTATTATAAAATGTTAAAAATAGTTAATGGAGTTTAGAAACGATTATTTTATTCGGTATTAAACAATTACGAACAAAAAAATCCATAAAATTCTTTTTAGTTTGTTTTTAAAAAATAAAATTCATTTATATTAAATTATTTTCGCTTTAAAATTCGTTCGTAAGTCTTATGCATGTATATATGTAACAGTGGAAAAGAAGACAAAGTAGAAATTTATAACTTTTACTACAACTCGATGAAAAAAAAAATTCCTTTTTCGATAATTCTTTTGTCAGTACCTTTATTTATAATCTCATTTTTCTTTGATGCATTCAGAATACTAGTATACACACAAAGGATCGGCATTCTTGAAAGAATGATACTCAAAAATTGCAAATAGTAAGGAATCCAATTTCAGTATCCATCTTCAGATGCGACTCGATAATTGCAAAGATTCTAGCTACTGTTCTACTAATTATGTGCCTTTTATTATCAAGATTGTTTGAGAGATTATCAAAGAAACTTAAATAATATATTGATTGGATCGATTTTTTTTTCTTATATTTATACATGTCCTCGTTCTTGGAAGAAAAAAAATTGGATAAGGAAAAAAAAAAGCCAATATTCCGAATCGAATGATGTAGTATCATAATTATTATTCATTTTTACTTTCTTTCGTATAATTTTCAGAATAACAACTTTCGATTGCGTTATATTACTGCTAAATTTGGAAGTTTCCGGTTTATATATGTTAAAAAATTAAGGTAAAACTACTTAAATAAAATTAATAATACATAACAGTTGATAAAATTTGATTAAATAAACGTTTTTCTCTAAGTACTGATGAAAATTATAATACTAATGTATTAAATGAATATTAATGTAATTATAAGTATTAACATTAATGCAAATGAAACTATTAATGTAATTTAAATTATAGTCATTAATAAAATGAAAATTTACTCGATATTAATGCATTATTTTATATCTTATATTTAATATTGCGAGTTTCTTTTTTGTATATCTGGTACTTAAAAAAAATCTTTGCTTATGAATTTCGACAACTTTACAGATAAAATAAATTAAAATCACGTTTCCACATAAAAACCATTATTTGATGCCTTTCAAGATAGATCCACAATTAAGAGAAAGTAACTATAAGTCTATTAGAAGATATTATATATAAAAACGTAAGGATGGTGATAATTACCAGCAGCTATGCTGCAGTAAAGAAGAGACAAAATTGGTTGTTAATGAAGTTCAGAAGAGAAATTAGCTTCAGGAATAGATAGTACCATTAAAGACCTAAGATTTTTTTTCATATCTTCTTCAGAAAATTGCAAACTTGATAGAGTGATGGATATGAAGAAAAAGTATAATGTAAAAAGAATTTTAATAGCAGAAGTTCAACGCTTTACCTTCTTTTAGAAGAATGGCAGAGATCTTCAGGTAACGGCTGGTCGGATATAAAATATATCGAAAAAAAATACTTCCAGTGTATTATATTCAACTTATATATAGTGAAGAACTTTGAAGTAATGAGCATAGCTTTTGCTAGATGTCGACTCGTTTTTATAATTTACCTAAGTAAAATGCAGTATAAAAACTTAACAAATATTGCATATTTTTCTAGATCACTTTGAATGGAAAATGTGTTTTTTGGAGAAGATATTTTTCATCAAATGGAAAGTTTGACTCATGTAGAGGCAGAACTCCACTGAGATATTACGAACTTTATTTCTTTTATTATACTTGCTCTATTCTTTAAAAATATAACTTTTTTAAAAAATATAAAGCAGAAAATGTTATTATAGAAGTTAAGTGGTACGTATAAAAAAATCCTTTAAGAATAAGCTATTTTTTCCCCTTTTAAATATAAATTTATTATAATATACCCAAACGCATAATATTTTATCTGGAATTTACAAAGAAACGAAAATCTCGTACAAGAGATGAAAACATATTATTTCAGTTTAATTTAAACATTTATAAGAAATCGAGCTTAGAAACATATTTGATTTAAATTTCACTACCGGCATTCAATTTTATGAATGCATCCACACCTTTTCAGAAGCAGCAGTGTATTTAAAAATTTCTTTTTTTATTCAGATTTATTTGAAAGAAACTATTATTTTCATACATGTTGAGTTCTGTATCTTGCCTAAGGGTAAGAATGTTTATGATCTCAAGTAGAGATGCAATATTCTCTGTTGACTTCGGATAATTTCGTTGATTTACTTCAACTATGCATGTTTAGCGACAAGCAAAGAAGATTTGCAATTGAAATAGTTCAATTCGACGTCCTTGCTCTTCCAAGAAATCTAATAGTATAGAGGAGAAGCTGTCGTACTAAAAAAGAGGCATCTCGCATTTTTTTAACTTTTTAATCGGAGCTGAAGATTTGTGCTGCCAGCCAAATCCAATATCCTATTAGATATCCTACTTATTCTTTGAAGGCCAGACAGCCATTTCTCTGCTGTTTAGTCAAAATTCGAAATATTCTACTAGAAATTTCATTCATAAATTTAAAAATAATACAGTTGTATAATTTTTAATCATTTCATTCCATTTTTTATGCTTTTGGCAATAATTTTATAAATAATCAATATAATTAAGTAACACAGTTAGCATAGTAGAAATAAGTATAAACTTATTCATTACTGCTATATATTCTATTTTATGCAATATTTAAATTATGTCGTTCAATTTTTCAAAGGACATATAAAAAAATCGAACGCTATAGCATGCTATATAAACACATTCTCACTAAAAATAAACTTGTCTTAACAGAATACTATTCTAATCCCAGAAGACACAGAGAAAAATTAAATGGTTCGTCTTTATAAAATGTGCCAAGTAAAGTCATTAAAAAAAAAAAAAGAAAACAAGCAAGAAAGCAAGAGTTCAAATCTCTAGAGTAAAATAAACAAATTCTAGTGGTTAATTCCTCTTTAGTTGAGCCTGATAGTAAATCACTATCACTTGAACGGTGCAACCACTTCACCAATGATTCTTGACAGTGACTGCAAAATAAAATAATTTACGATCTTCTGCTGGCTAGACCAAACTCTGGGTAGTTCTTGATGATCGGCTCTAATTTCACTACAACCTATTGAATTTAGTGCATTTTATTTACATGGTTTAATGGTAAGTATTAAATCTAGATGAAATTTTCTTCAATTCAATAAACATTTCTTTTGTTAATAGTTCATCAGTTTAAATTTATTTTCACTTTTGAAGGATTTCTGTTTAAAAACAGTTAAATAAGACAATTCTATTGAATTTAGAGTTATTTTATTTACAGATTATTTTTTCTGTAAGAAAACATTACCTGTAAATAAAAGATTTATTGAATTACATTTATTCAATAAAGTATACAGATTAATTATTGTAAACATTTGTTAAAAATAATTTCGTTTCGAGTTTTTGTTAATTAAAAATAATAAATCTGGTATAAAATAGAAAGAAAGTTCATCGTAAAGAAATATGAATCTTCAAAAACATGTTTTTACTATTAGTTTTATAACTACTGTCTACTAATAGGAAAGTTCTCTTATTTCAAATAGAGTAATCATTATTTGTTATGTTTATACAGAACTAAAATTGTAGATAATTATTATCTACTACTAACGTTTAACTCTCCCAAATAAAGTTTTAGATTAGTTTTATACGTGTAAAGTTTTATATAATTATCTGGGTAAAAAAATTGACTTTTCTACTGATAATTTTGAAACTAAAATTCTTCTTGGGGAAAATTAAGGTAAGTTTTGTGAAGATTCCAGTTATGGTTTCTCTTCGTACATTTAGAGTAGAGATATCGTGCGAGTTACTTTAACGATTCCACTTTGCTTAATAATAACAAATTAACTTTCGAAAGATCTTCCTATTATTGTTAGCCTAATGGTCAAGTAATTATTCCAAAGTCTCTTAAGCGCTGAGAGAAATGGAGGCATGCAGAACTCTATTAGTAGCAATTGGGTGACTCTGTAAAGAGCTTCTCTCTGACGATTTGTTTTGACAATTGGATCCACTAATGATGATAGTCAATGGAAATTCATTTATATCTTTACTCTGCGCTATATCAAAATTTATATGTGATATATTACTGAGTAACACGCTTAAAATGGATTATATACTTCTAAAATGATGAGATTCGGTGAATTAAATTCTACGCTGCTTAAGTGAACTTTAAATAATTTATGGAACTCAAAATTATTAAAAGATTAGAAAGTTTAAAAGCTTATTGTTTAAATAATAAAAGATATCAATCACGAAAATAATCAAAATTTATTCAGTCGTGTTATATTTCTTGCGTGTACTATATACAGTATATTTTTTTATATAAAGGAAACTTTTATTGATTTAAATAATTGTTTTTTATTTCAGTTCGTACTTCTTCGATTTTAAAACCGAAATATTAATTCAAAGTTTAACTGAGTTTGAAAAAAATGACAGATTTTTTAATATCATTAATGTAAAATTCAATTAAATTCTGATGTAAGAAGAAAGCATAGAGCAATATCGTTATTAATAACTGTCATGGAAAATTCCAGATGAGAATTTAGTCATTGAAATTTATAGAAATAAAGTTTGAAAAAAGCATCTATATTTTTAAAAAAATTATTACAATTAAATCTTTATTTAAATCTTAAATAAATTTATAAAATATTAAGTCATCAAAAAATCAGATTTTTAATTAAAAGAAAAAATATTTCTTAGAACTTAAAATGTATTCAGGGATTTTAGATTAATTTATTTAAATTTCAATTCGTGATAAATTTCACATATTATATGTAAGAAACTGCAAAGTTTACACCTACTAAGAAACAATGGGAGGAAAAGATGTATTGGGTTTCTTCTATCTTTTTCACGCTTTTAAGACGAAACTGTTAGAGTTAGAATGTAGAAATTCACAAGGTTGACTGAATATGAAATATAAGAAACTGTAGTAATTTGATACTCTGAGAGCAAGGAGAAAGAAGGAGATGCATTTTTTTCTGTTTGTCTATTCACGCATTTTAGACGGAACTAACGGAGCTAGAACAATGAAATTCTCAAGATAGTTCCATATTTGGTATAAAATAGCAATCTAATAAATTGATAAAATGTGAAAAAATTCCAAATAAAATATTTCAGAAAATTTTTTTATCATCTACTAACAAAAGGTTTGTACTTTGTTTATTTAATTTAGCAAGAATAATATTTAATCTAAAAGTTTTAAACATTATTTTTAGTTTTTAGATATTCAATTTGTAATGCAAATTATAATTTTTTTAATAATTAAACAGCGACTATACAATAAAAATATTTGCAATAATAAATTTCGAAATTAATATCATATAGATCAATTAATTTTTTATATCATTAAAAATCAAAATAAATAAATCTAATTTAAATTATTAATCATTTAAGAAATAAAAGTAAATAACATACGTTAATATAATTAAAATATTAAAATTAATAAATTTATTTTTATATAAGTTTAATCAATTTTTTTTTATCAAATCTTTTTATTATGGCAATTTTATACGGAAAATATCTTGACAGTGTAAGTACAATATTTAAAATGACATATGAACATGAGGAGAATATAAGTGATTGTTTGTCCCATTTGTAAGGGCATCCATTTGTTTCTACCTGACATAACATATAGATCAACTGATTGACTCGAAACTTTTTAGATAACGTCTATCTGTATTATTGACATCTCGATGATGGTCGAATACGGAATATATTCGATTATTCAATCCATCAGCACTCGTATCTGATCCATTACTGTGATAAAAGATGTTAGAATTGAAATATGAGCATAATTATTGGTAACATTAATGCTTTTATGTTCAATTGCAGATATTTAATCTTTTTTTATACTATTGTACTGGATGAATATCATGAAAGAAGAAGTAAAAATCAATTTTTTACTTGATGCTTTCATCCAACTTTACATTTACCACATCGAGAATGGATTCTCAACTATTATAATAAATTATTTATTGATCGAGTAATTCCCGGTTTGAAGTCTTTCTCTAAGTATTATAGTTATTATTTCTTTGTTTCGTTAGCATTATCTGCGTTTAGCTTTACAGCTAGCTTTACATGAATAATTGTTTACAATATTCATTGCCAGCAAAATTATATTTAATGATTTTCATCTTCAGAACTTTATGCATTTAACTATTGCGAGTGCAACTAATTATATTTAATTAAGTTCGTTAGCCTAATGATCCTAACCTTAACTGTAAACTGCACTTAACCAATATCGGATATTTCTTTTCACCAGTTCCATCTTCAGAGATTGCATTTAAGCGTGTAACATCATTGGCAAAATTTAATTTTTACTAAATCATCTTAGCATTCTGTTCGTGTTCTTAATAAAATCGTTATTGTTGTAACATATAAAATCATTGCCATGTAGTCAGGTGGATATAAATATAGGCTATCACTTTCTATTTAAAAGGAGGCACATCGAAGTTAGACTTCTGAATTTCAAATAGTTTCCCCCTTATAGAAGTTTCAAATATCTAAAGAAGTGAAATACGATCATGATATGGGAAATGAAAGTGTCGAATCATCATAAAGCAATTGTATAACCCTACTCGAATTCCTAGACAAGACGATACTATGTCAAAATGATACATACACTATCATTGTTAACCATTTATTCATTTAATAAATATGTATCATATGAATAAAATATAATGGTAAATTCTTAAAATCATACCGAATAATTGTCAACATCAGTTTTTGTGTTTCTAAAATTGAATAGAAGCTAAGCAAATATTGATAAATGCATTATTAAGAACATATTTTCTATGATATATTATCGTAATATTGTATGTGGAAAAATGTCTTCGTCTGATTTTTTTCATATCTCCTTACAAAACTATTTTTTTTAAGTATATTAAACTAAGTTTCAAAATAAGCTCATTTTTACTGATAAATGATCATATTATGAAAAATGTATAACGATATCAGTTATACTGATAAATGATACTTTATATAAATTTATTCCTATTTGATAAACTCTATTTTCGAAAGAGAATCAAGAAAGAAAAACAAAAATATTAAATCCATTCTGATAATCAATTTGTTGATTTATTACTAACCTTTACTGAATTCTTTATGTATTACCTAAAAGAACTGGGATTTGTTTTATTCCTTGTAGAAAAACTGGTTGACAAATAATCCAATAGGCACGTTTTCCATTAAAATTTACTTTAGAAACACTCTTGAGTAAACAGAGAACAGTGGAGGAATGAAGCAGTGACAAATGCTTTGCTGCAACACAAATTTCTGTTTTATAAATATAAGAGTCTGTCATCAGCTAACAACTATACCCCAACTGTCAAAATACATAAAAGTGGCATTATTTTTGTAGGTGGATTAGTGAAGCGTGAATGGACATCCAGACATCGTGGCGTATAGGAAACGTGATGTCATGTATTGCCACGTGGCTTAAATTTCATTCTTTACTATTGTTCCAATGAAAAATCGATGTAACAAGATATCACTAGCAGAATCGTTTCCACCCATTAAACGGTTCAATAGGGCATAGTAAAGAATTGTTGAATAAACATATTGTATTCGAAAGTATTACACTGATTATTTTAATTTTAGGATTAGTCCAAAATTTTTAAATAATTTAATATTTTAAAAAACTGAAATTTGAGGCATTACAGCAATAATTAAATCCGGCTTACAAGCAAAGAATTAATGTAATCGTTTTCTGTTTTATTGCAAATTATAAAGAATTAATTGGACTAAAAGTGATTCGCACGCAATTAAGCGCATGAAAATTTGTTCTTTTGTTCGCACGTATCACACGTAATGTAAATTCTCAACATGAATCATACTAAATCGATTGATTTTATTTTATTAAAATAAACTTAAAGGTATTTATATTTTATATAATTACTATTTATTTTAATTTAAAGTATTTCTATAAAACAACATATTTTTATAAAATATACTACAAATTCTGTAATATAAACTATATATTAAGCCATAGGCACAATAATTAGAAGTAAAAAAATATAATTTTCTTGAATTATTTTTCTTAATATAATTTAAACAAAAAATATAATAAATATTCTTTAATTAAAAGGATTTCTTTTCATTAATATTTTAATAACTCGAATAAAAACGAGCGGTTTAGTTATTTAACTCAAAAATATTGAAAAAAAAATAAATTTAAAAATTTTTTAGAATACAGAAAAACAAAAATAGTTTCGATATATATAAAATATACCATTTACGATATGGATAAATGATATATTTTGCTTTTCTTCATTCTACTTTCCAGATAATGGAGGTTTTCGAAACTCCAAATTCCAGTATCTCCTCCATTGTTGCCGTGGTATATATCATTACAGTAATGGATATAGTGCAACAGCAAGGGGGCAGCCGTTATAAAACACCTTCTTGTGGCATTTGCGTTAATGAGGGATTGGGTGCATCCCAATCTTCGCTCGGTGAGTCAGTACGTAGGCGTGAGTTTTTCAGAAAAGTCTCTACTCAAGCGACAAATTTCGGCTTCTGTATCATTCTGTTTGGGGTGCTGACTCACCTTTTCTGTACAGCGAACACAGCATATACTACAATTCTTTCTCTCCTCTCCTGAAATGGTTTTAGAAAGGCAGCTTGCAATACTTGGCGTGATTTTGTAGACAGTTATTACACAAGGGCTAGACAGCTGTACATTGGTGTTTATATAGGTGTCCGGCTCGTTTCTATCAGTATTCTTTGTGTATATAGCAGTGAAGAAGAACAGAATCGTATAATATATCTATAAATGATTTTTTTGAATTTCGTACGCATAAAAAACACAAAAATTGAAAATATGGGGAAAAATATGAGGCGCCAATGTTCAAATATTTTCCCTGCCAAGTATCATTCAATTTTTTTCGATAGCGATTTCACATCATTACAGGCAATTTTATCACCGACTAAATACGAAATTTAAAACTCATAACAGAATTAAAGCATTTATATAGATGTCGGACGAATTTTTATTAAATTATTTACAAAATTAATAGTTTCATTTCACTCCTTAAGCCCTATAAAATATTTATCGTATTAAACGAAATTTATGTTAGCGTAATCGTTCTTATCTATTCATTACTAAAGTAATCTAATAAATTGTGTTTTGTATAAGTCGCATATAGCTTAACCCAATAACACGTATTGTATTAGGGAAGGTTTTTATGAAAAGCTTTTGATGAAATGAATGCCTATAGCAGTCTTATCCGCAAACTAACTTCCTTATCTGCTATCATTATACCACATGGTCGAGCACTAGATGGCTGGGATGTCGTATCCTTGGTTTCCTAGCAACGCAAGAAGACTAATCTGTCTTATCGTCATATCGTATCTAAAACCTCTAATTTGAACAGTTGGGAGGGTAAAGTTAACAGAAAACTCTTATCTGACCGATAAATTTAACCCTGAAACCTCGTGGATATAATAGTCTTCTGTGTAATCTGTTGGAAATCTCTTTAATGTCAAGTGAAGAAACTGTTACAAATACGTCTACAATGTTTGAAAG
This sequence comes from Androctonus mauritanicus, assembly GCA_011317285.2. Lineage (NCBI taxonomy): Eukaryota > Metazoa > Arthropoda > Arachnida > Scorpiones > Buthidae > Androctonus > Androctonus mauritanicus. The sequence continues at coordinate 39,801 of WUQG02031091.1, forward strand.
CTAATCAATATTTTCATTTCGAACATTAAAATATATTACATTATTCAAGTTTTTTAAAAATTTCTTTATTTTTTTACACATGCAACCATTAATTTTTAAAGTAATTTATGCATTATCAATAAATTCAAGTTTTAAAATATCGAAATTTAAATATTTAAAAACTTAAAAAATGCTTAATAATAATAATAATAATAATAATATTTTTATAGCTGAATATAGCTTAAAAATATTGATCATTAATATTTTATTAGCATAATATAATTATTTATTTTAAAAACATTACTCGTGCCATCAAAAAAAATTAACTTGAAAATATTCAATTATTATACCGCTAAATCACAAAACAAATTAACAACCATTAATTAAAATTTCATACTAACTACCAGGATTATTAAACACAATTACGTTTAATTAAATAAAAACAAACAACTAACTTATATCAAAGCAATATGATACACTCTCAATTTAATTATCTTTGTTATAAAATTATTTTAATATAACCAGTTAATAATATTTTTCCCTAGAATCCAAATTCATTAATAATTAATTAATTTTGAGAATAATATTAAATTATGAGTCGCTAAAATGACTTAATACATATTTTTTGTTACTGTTCGATTCACTGTTTGCTGCATAAAATTTTAAAATCTAAATTAATTCTGTTGTGTGAAGAACATTAAGGCCACCATCCGATCAAGTTTCAATAACCCCAGATGGATTGTTCTACTTGATATACATCACAGTTCACATTATAGCAATTTAAGTCTAATTTCTCAGAAAATTGAGAATTTACGATATTAAGTAGGATAATAAGCAATTTCGGAGTTAATTTTAACATTTAAATCAAAATTTAACCATTAAGCTATTTTAATAACAGTATTTACTCCATTTTCATTACGTTATTCGTTATATAATTAAAATAGATTTATTACTGATTTGCATAAATACAATCTTTGCATTAGATAGTTTGGATATTTGCTTATAGTTTATATACACTTCTAACATAATTCCCTTAAGGTGGTATCGGTAGGAAACGATAAGTATCGATACTGATCAGTGCAGGGATCCAAGACTTCTCGTTATCTCTTACCAGACTGAGTAATGGATTGGACACCAACCCTCCTTAAGATATTTCCTATCTTTTGTTGCTGGTATAACATATTCATTATCTCCATTCGCATATAACATCGTATCAAGAACGTGAAAAATGTACTTCAAAAATTGATTTTTTTTTCTTTTCTTATATAAGAGTATTAGGTGGTTATTGATGAATTTTTTTTCCTTTTTACAAATCCATTGTACGAGTGTCATTTCTTTCCTTTCTTTTCTAAAATGTTTTATTTCGATTAACTTTTTATAAAAATCTATGCTGTTCGAGTAAATTTTAAAACTTTACCGGGAAAGGAGACCAATTTTTTTTTCTAGAAAATATTCTGCAAGTTCTGCATTTTTTAGAAATTCTGTCACTGCAACAGAATTTTATTTTTAAAAAATAAACTGGGGATTTTGAATATTTGAAATGAATATATAGAACTTATATATGTGTGTACATATATATATATATATACATATATTATGGCAAAAAATTTATTTTCGTGCTACTTTAAATTCTGCTATAATGTTTTATGTAAAAATAAACGAAAAATCTTAAAGGAAATCTAAATTTTAGGAAAAATTTATCTGAAAGTAAACAAAATATTTTTAAAAGTTTATGTTTACTCTAAAGAACAATGAGTTTATAATTCATTCCAACTGAAAACGTAGTCATCTTGAATTTTTGGTTGTGCAGAGCAGGTGTTGATGAATAATACTTAAAAGAAAATTTCAGAACGAAATTGATTCATCAATACAGATGACGTAACTTAAATTTTTCATTTACAATTTGTCAAAAATAATACATATTCTATTTTTTATTTAAAACTATAACTTACACTTTTTTAACACGACTATTATTAAAAAAATTTATCGGCATGGAAGTAAACTTATGAGTCCCATAGAAAATTAATTATGTATTTTTACTAAGATGTTTCAAATAATTTTTTTTCAGAATGGTTCCCATTTGTAAATAATTGAAGAATTTTTTCCTATATTATTAAATTAAATTTTTATATACAGAGTTTATTATCAATTTTGGTGATTTGTTTCCAAATATTAATAGAAAAGACAATTTTATAGGAAAGAAATTAGTTTTCAGAAGTAATCGTGTTTTGTCTTCATGGAATTTTCGCTATAATTAAAGACTTCGAACATCTGTTCGTTGTTTCAGTTTTTGTTGTGAGTTGATGAGCGAACAGATAGAGATAAAAAAAAAAAAAACAGCACATCTCTTGTACTTTTCATGACAATGCAGGAAAATATGTATCGATTAGAGGCAGGTGGCAAATTTCTCAGTTCATATAAGCATATTGCTATTTAACATAGAGGACTGTGTTAACAAAAATCACTGGTCAGGCTTTGTTTGCGCTGAAACAAAGACAGGAAAAATTTCCTTTAAAATTTTTTGAACCGTTTGAGTTAAATTGTATCACGATTATTGACTAACGTTTAAATCAATACAAGATACGGTTATTTAAGTAAGTGAATTTTTTTAATAATTAAAAGAATTTAAGTTTCTGAAATAGTCCAGATGCTGAATTTTCAAAATTAAACTTCTAGCTAGTGAATTTATTACTTTTTATTACAATTTATTCAAGCGACAAATTTGAAATATGATACGATTAAATACTGAAATCGTTCGAATAATTACTGCAAACAGCGTAATAAAATCTGAATAAAGAAGTTCATTGATAGTGACATAGTAATAAAAATAAAACTGGTAACAAATAAATCTAACATATTATTTCTTTTTGTCAGTTTGTCATTTTTATTTTATTTTTTATTTTCTCATTGAGGAGAAGTAGACTTAGTTTCTCTCCTTACGTCAGCGTCAATCAGAAGAAGAGTAAAAATTGCTACCAGTTTGAGATTCAGTCGCAGGAAAGGCGGTATTGTTGGATTTTTTTTCTTTCGATTTTGATCACATAGTCGAAAGTTCTATACTATTCCACCCGTTTCATGTCCACTGGGAATGTATTCAAGCTCTCTTGCCAGAGTCACTGTGGACATCTGTAGCAACCAGCACGGAATAAAAAAGAAAAATACTACTGGTATATGTCTTCCATGGAGATCGCATGACAAACGTCACTGCTCTGTCTCGACTTTTTTCTACTTTTATAATACCAGGAGAGTTTGAAATTGAAATATGAGGGTGAACTAAAATCTATGACAGGAGTGTCCGAGATTCACTGGAAATTAGTAAAGATATTTCAAAAAATGTCGTGAATTCATAAATATAGAAATTTATTCTCTTTACTTGTTGATGTAAGAGTTTTAAAGTTTGTAATTGGAGTAAAACATATTTAATAAAATTTAATATTTATTTCTTATTTTTATTTTCTTGACATCAAATTCTCGAGTTTGTAGTAATAATGTCTTGAAAATTTTATATTTTACTGCATAATCAGTTGACAATCTTCCAGTCTGACTCTGAACGTCATTTACTTCCTAAGCTTTTTAAACTCTCGAGCGAACCTCATGATGTAAGCAAAACCTTAAAGATATTGTTAAAGGAGATTAAAAACTCCTATTCATCAACAACTTCTCCTCGATATAAAAAATGGCAAAATCAGCAAAAAATACTTTTTTAAAGCCAAACTTTGTTATAAAAAGCTATGTTTTCGGCATGCTTAACTTAATACAGATTGAAATCCTTCGCTAATTTTCATCTTCTCATTTCTGTTCAATCATCCAAGATGATTATATGCTTCACTAACCAAACCAAATCAGCTATATGATTGATGACATTACATTTACTTAATATTATCGAGACAAATAATTATTCACCTGACGAAGAATGGTTTTGACATTAAAGATACGTTATATTCACTCTAGAAACCATGATAGCTTACGCGATCTTCAGTATATCGTTTCTTTTCTCTCCCCGGGTGGTTCATCTCGGCATCATATAACGCTGTCTACTCCAGGAGACGATCTGAGTAACAGCACGTTTGTCTTAGTGCCACTACAGACAGAAATAGCAGGTCGTACACGGCAAAATCTGTCACATCCCCGAGCTCTAAAAGTGTGTCAACGGCCCTAGCTTGGCAGCTGTCCTAAGGCGGCAGCGCTTCTTCTATTCTTTGTTCCGGAACCATAATCTATGTTGGTAGTAACTCTTCAGTCGTCACTTAGTGATTAGTTGACTTTTATCTGATGCGAACCATTCGTTTCCTTCCACTTAAATCCAGAGTTAAATAATAATTGTTATTTCTATCATTCTAGCGTGATAGAAATCGTTATTAAAATGCTTTTGATACTAAAAAATTCCTTTAACGTTACTTTTCTCTAATTAAAATTTATAGTAGCTTATGTTTTTAAGCATGAAAAGATGGAAATTAATAAGAGGAAGCTCTGGATGAAAAGGATCGATAGAGACAGAATATAGGAGCGTGCCTATTTTTCTGGAAGCCTAATTTTAGATACTTTCGTGATTAGGTATCTTCTACTTGATGAGGGCCACAATTTATTTAATGTACTCTCAAGAAAAAAGCGATAAAAATTCTTTAATCTGTTTACAATTTATTCTATAAAAATTACGTTTATCTTTCTATTTCTTTTAGCTTTTTAATAGTTTAATTCATGAACTTAAAAATAAAAAAAGAATATTCTATAATAAGAAAAAAAAACCACTAGCTTTTCTTTATGATAAACCACCTTCCAACTACGAAATGGAAATTTTTATTTAACTTTTAAAAAATGCAGATGATTAATTTTGTATTCGCCAACTTTTTACATAATTTTAAAATTCTCAAAGTTTGACGAACTTCTTTTTTATCTACAAAAAAAAAAAGAATGGGATATTTAGTATTGTCAATTATATTTAAAATAATGTTATCTTCGAATATATTTTTTTTCTTTCAGTTAAAGTGACTTTTAACAATCAAGAAAATCGCACGAACCAAAACATCTAATGGAATACTAAAAAGCCTTGGCGAGTAATGTTACTATCCACATCTGCACTTGACGTTCGCTTGAAATGCCATTATAGAACCGCAGAATATGTAGCAACGTTACCGTAAAAGTCAGTGCGAATGGATCTGGTGTTTCATTTTGAAGACTTTAAATTGTATTCTTTATAAAAAGGGAACTTTTCGCTAGAAGTAACAAAGGTTATAATGCATGGATAACATTTCTTTCGAATGGACTAAACGCTTCGTTTAATCTGGTAGGAGATAAAGAAGAGGAAGTCAGACCTATTTATAAGTATTTCCTTTAAACGATTTTCGTTTTCGCAATATATCCCGATACTTTGGTATTTTAGATCGTACTCAAATCCTTTAATGCTTATATATTATCACAAGTATGATTATTAACACACGGTAAACTATATTGTCTTAAGCAATACTCGTGATACTAAAGCTAAACAAATAAGACGATAAAATTAATAATGTTTACGTAGTTTTACGTTAATGAAGTTAAATCTTGTACATTGAAATTAATATGACACACACATATATATACATTGAAATTAATTACATATATATATTCTATATTAAAATGAGCATCACTTTATTAACTCTCCTATGAGAGCTAATAAAATTTATATAGTAATATTGTGCCAATTTACATCAATGCAAATCTTTACAATACTATAATTATCTAAATCATCGATATTGTTATTATAACCATATAAAATAAAATTTACTAGATATTTAGATTAAATTTTGCTTACAAATAATAATCTTATATTTATACAAAACATGTTTACATATCTTCAAAATACCTAGTTGTATCTGAAGTAAACATTTATGACAATATTTTTATCTTAAAGAGTGATATAGTGTAAACTAAAAAAATAACCTATTTTAGGAATAAACTGATATGGGATTGACAAGATTGTGTTACAAGCTGAACTATCTCTATCCTATTTATAAAAGTTTAAAAAAAATTCTAGTAAAGTACATAATGTAATGTATTTTTGTTAAATTTAATTTTCTTTATATTTAGAGAGTTATATTAAATTGGATTTTAAATATTTAATATTATTTTCTAAATTTTACTGTAAAATATAAAATTAAATTTTGCATTTTACAGTAGAATTTCAGCTTTAAATATTTTAATGGCATCTTTTTCATAATTTTTTCTGATAACAATTAAATTTTTCCTATATAAATAATAATTAAAAATTATTAATATTTTATATGCAAGCTCATATCAAAGATTTAAAATATAAACTTGGCTATTAAATTATTAAATTTCATTCTAAATTTAGTTTAATATATTACAATTTATATTGTGATTAATTAACACAATTTTAATTATTAAATTTTCAAAAGTTGTAGATTTACATTTTATGCTAATTATTGATAATTAAATAAAAATTATAATTTTTTGAAAAGACTTTTCTGTGTTTCCTACTAGAAATTTCCTTTCAACAGATTTTGATGAGACTTATATACATGTTCAGGAAAGTGAAAAGAGTGTAGTTGTCCATTATGGTTTCCAAAAAAATCGAAGGGAAGCTACGCTATAACTGAAAATTGCAAATATCTTTAAAATATTATTACACAATAATGAATGGGCATTTTATAACGAGACATGGCATTAAAATAATAAACATCATGCGGCATGCATTGTTAGTAATAAGGTTCCATTCAACTATTTTAAAATAATAATTCGATACTATACCATCTCTTCTTAAAGATAAAAATTTTTTTTTTTAATTTCAAAATGTGACTAGTAGACTTTCGACCTAATCTTTTCTTTATTTTATTGTGAAGAGACTGCATTCTCAGCAGACTTTCGATCCAATTATAATTTGCAAAAACTAAAATTATGTACAGTATTTTAATGTAAACAGCTCAGCGCACGGATTAAATTTCAGGATTTCTGTTGAGCATAGGAATGTGAAAACAGTAACCTTATCATTCATATGAAAAAAATCACATGACAATGTAGAATATCACCGTTCATTACAAGAATATATGTCAATATATCCCGATTTATTTAAATAGAATCGTTAGTATGAATTCTTTATTTTAAAAGCGTATGAAGCAGACTGTTATTTTTTTTTATAATTTTTATTATTAGCTTTCAATATTTCTCACAATTTTAAATTACAGCGTGCTCTTCCTTCAATTTTTTGGAAAAATGATAAAGAACAACTATACTATACTCTATTCGTTATCCCCAACTTCCTAAGAAGTTTAACCAAAATTCTGCAAGGACTAATTTCTTTATTGCAGATTTCCAACAATTAAAAATTAAAAAAAATTATTTACAAAAAGCATTTCGAAATGAACAAAAACATACGTATCATTAGTAATGCATTCAACGAAAACATCAACATCATAAAACATGTAATTATTGTATTAAATTTTTAAAATAATAGAAGAAAACAATAACAAAACGTAATTCAAACATAACCTTGTAAGAACCATAATCTGGATTGTCTGTACAATAGATGAGTAAAAAGAACTGCCAATACAGACGTGTTTATTTTCCTAGTCTTATCTGGATGTCTGCAACGTAATTGATACTGGAGTTCCGGTTCGGCAATAGATAAGGGAGTGGTTGTGCCGGGGGACCTTCTCTAATCGGTCGGAAAACCGTCGGAGCAAGCGCAGTTTAAACAACTCCCGACAGGGATAGGAGGGGAAGAGATTGTCACGTGAGGAGAATATGTCGCGCTCCGCTCTTCACCAATTTGTCATCGGGGAGAACTCGGGATTCTGCTTTCTTGACAAGTAGTTCTTTGACAGTTAGGGTCTGCTATATAAGCTAATTTTGGGAAATCGTTCCGTAATGATCTCGTTCCAGACAATGGAATGTGATTACTGTAAGAATGTTCCTAAAATACAAAGAAGTGCTGATTTGTTGTGATTCAGCACTTTTTGCGAATAGCTGCCAGGTTTAGGACTCCTGATTTTAATTGCTTGCTTTATAGAGAGAGAAAGAAAGGGAGACAGTAACTGCAAAAAAGGTTAAAACTTTATATATATGTAATTACAATTTTGAAAACTTGACAGAAATATTTAAAAAAAGGATTACTGGAGTGAATTTAGATTTATTAAATTATGAGTAAAGTAGAATGCACTTAACGAAAATTCTTGATTTTTTCTTTATTAAAAATCGTTAGAATGATTTTTTAGGATGTCTTATTTAATGAAGAAGTATTTCTTTTGTAATTTCGTTGAATTTCGAATTTAATATAATAAAATTAATTATTAAATTTAAAATATAGATACATGTGAAGAAAGAAAAGATGAATTCTGACAAAAAACGATCTTTTAAAACTGAAAAAATGCATTACAAAGCTAGTAATATTTTTCTAAAATGCAATTTTGAAAATTCTTCAGATTTTAATTGCAATTTATCCTAAATTGGAACGTATTTGTACTAAAGCTTTCGATTGTTTACTTAACTTTCCATTATAAATAGCACTTAGCTTACGTTAATATTACACTATTAGCACATTTAATAATTAATTAAAGTAAAAGTTTTATAAACGGTGGCCATCTTCTATAATGTCGCGATAAAGAGGTAAACGACTTGCTGCACATTTGTAAGCATTCTTGAGCACCATCATTTGAACCAGGTGTTTACGAAACAACGTTACAGATGTTCAATAGCCGTTCGAATGTTTAACAAGATTGGATTAATTTTCAATCGTGAAATAAGTTAACTTAATGTCATATCACGTGTCATTATGTTAACTAGTGATTGATGTTATTTGAGATTGACGATGTAAAGCACAGGAACCTTTCCAGCTGGCAAATGGCCCTTAATATTCAAACCGTAAGGTTATTAGTAGGAAGGAAAAGTAATTAACCTTGTATTTTCTAAGAAAAGTGACTGTAAATTAATTTTCAAAACTTTTCTATAATCGCTATAAAAATATCGACTTACAAAGTATATTTTATCATAAAAATATTTTTAATGCTGTAAGTGTAATTCAAACAAATCGTATATCCTTATCTTGTAAAATTTAGTGTTTAGATAACTTTTATGTGCGAATTTATATTATTAACTTAACAGTAATATAAATTATTCATCATTGTTGTGAACAAGGAATTGAAATTTAATAACCAAACTATATTTATAACATTTGATAAATTCAATATACGATATATTTTACCAAATAATTTAATTATTGCGAAATAATATTTATCTTGTTATCTGTCTTTAGTCTGTTAATTAATTATAATTACTTATGTGATCTTAATTAAATTTAAATCATGGAAACATTATAAGAGTTCAAAGTTTGTTTATGATGTATTTATAATGTTAGTAATGAATTTCTGTCATTATTTTTATCGTTTATAATGATTAAAGTCGAATTTTGATAGCCAATAAAATTATCAATTTTAAGTTGACGCGTTATTTAATAAACTAAGTATAATTTAGTAACAGTCCATTTATTTAAGTAAACTTTATTAAAGATAATTTTTATATTTTTAATAAGTGACATTTGCTAAAAAAAGGAATAATTAATTGTTATTTTAGTGAAATTTCGGTATGAAAGTTATTAAATATATATATATATATATATAAACAAATTTTATTATTTTGAAAATATTGATTGAGTGATATAACATTCGATTCGTTACAATAGCTAAAGAGAAATATCTTCTATTAGTTAATACATGTTTCGCCCATTAAGCTAGTGCATACTATCAGCTAAATGTAATGATAGAAAAGGATTCACCCGCATCTAGACATTAATTGTTTGAATTGTGTATCATGTTATTTAATATACTCCATCAATTGTATATATCCACACAAAAATCTAATTCATTTTTTTTAATGCTAGTGCGCCACAAAGCATGAATCCCATTTTACTTAAAGCAAGAATTGTTTCAATATACTAATTTTAACTAATCGCTGTATTAAAATAAACAATTATGTTTCCTATAACATTAATAAGCATCATGATACTATTATTGATAGAGAAGAGCTCACTTCTTAATGATCACATTACTTAGCTAATCAACCTGTACATTAATAAAATTAGACTAACTTTTTTCATCTAGTTTCTGTTATCCAATAGCTGAGTTCAATGAAAAAAAACTTAAGAAAAATGAAAATTACTTCGATATTTGTGTTTTACAGTTAAAATTATGACAAAAGTAATTTAATTTCTACTTTAAATTCAAACATTAAAGTCCTCTTTAATAGTAATGGTAGCCAACCCATATCAGTCATTGGAATACATAAAAAATTCATGGAGATTTACAAAGTTAAAATGAATCAAGATACAGTACATGATGAAAGAGGATGCAGGGGGAAAAAGTATGAATCATTCCCCGTTTTCTGCATTCATCGAGCATAAACTATAACGATCGTTCATCACGGTTAAGAATCGAACTGAAATTTGTTATGTGAAAAGTAATAGAGTGGACCAGATTGCGTTTAAGGTTAACATTCGAAAGACGATAGTAGAAGAAAAAAATTCTGCATTGCATAAAACATTCATGATTTTCCTCATCGTTAAAATTCCGGAGGAACAATCGCTATTCCTCCGACTATTCATTCATTCAGAAAATTTGTAATTCCGATAGAATAATTGGATATTTCTTTATTTCGTAATGTTATCTAATCTGTGAACATAATTACAAGTATAAACTTGTTAATTAAATTAATATTCGTACTAAATACTTACATTTTATGAACTATTTTGATATTAACTACAAATTAAAAATGATAATTTTAATAACAAATCCTAAAACTTTTAACTTTTATGATTTATTTTTAAACATTAAGTAGTTAAAATAACCAAGTAATTTAATGTAGTTAATGTATCTAGAACTAGATTTAAAACACTTCCTTTAAATTATTCATAAACTCCTTAAAATAATACTTCACCTCATTACTCTCTGTCTGGCAGAGAAACGATACTGCAGGGAAGTTCGTTTCATAATTTATGAATATTTATCATAATATCAATTAGTTGTTTTTTTAAAAAAACATGTATATTTATAAATGAAAATAAAAACTTATTATATATTTCAATTATTTCTTTTTTTATGTAGATTTAATTAAAACAGTAGAAAACTAATCACTTTTCTCATTCAGGTTGTTTTTAATGTCGACTCATTCAATAAACCTTTTAATGAAATTCAGCTTTTGTAATATTTGTAATTCGCTTTACCTTCATTAATTTCAGGTAAAAGAAACAGAATAAAATTGGTATTTTACACAATTGATGCCACAATTACTATCTTTAAAAATTCCTATTGTTACTACCGTTTTACTCTTCTATGTGAAACAAAACAAAGCCTCTAGCGTAATTAAGAAAGAGTGCCGCTGAGACGCAATTACTGCCAGAATACGTAATTACTAAGAAACGGTGCATGAAGGTAAAGCACATTCATGACAGCGAGCTTTATGTTTGCTTGTGCCAACTCGCTACTGTAACTCCATCCTCTCACTTCCTATACTCCTGTTAAGAATGGAAAGGTGCGATAAAAATGGTAATCCTTCTATAAAGAGTTATTTTATTAGTGAATGACCCAAACAACAGTTTTATCACTTGTACATTAACTAAACTTATAAAACTTATTATAACTATTTCTTATAATTTATACAAAAGTAGCCCTGTGACTTGTATACATTTCTTTATGTCACTCATCAAGTATTCAACTGAGTGCACTTTAAAATTTGAATATTTTTCAAATCCATTAAAAATATATAGTAAATAAATTTACTTTTTAATCAAATCTTTACTGATATAAAAATTAAAAGATGTAAATTCATACTTTATAAAAGAGTAAGAGTGTTTACAGAAAAAAGATTTAGATAATTTAATAAACTTACATAACCAAGTTACAACTGACGCATACAAAAATTGTTTTATGATGATTAATTTGTTTGTAGTGACATTTTATAAAAGGAATCAAATACTGTATAATAAATTCAAAATTACATGAATTAAACTTTATCTGATTTTCAAATTTTTTATTATTTCTTGAATTAAAAACTGTTCTCATTTCACTTCAGTTGCAATCATTTCTTTTTAAACTGGTAAAAATAAAAATTCCTTCTGTCAACTGATAGATTTATCTTAAATACTGTGCAAAGAATATTATCAAGTCGATTTAAATCGAATCTCAAACAAAATATATATAGAGAAGAGAGAGACATTGAAAGAAATGGTCGTTAGTTAGATAACGAAGTCACGAAGCTCAGTTGCAAGCTTCAATGAGAAAATCAAAATCCGTGACGAAGCTGGCCAACCTTGGGTATAAGAGCATCCATGCGCACCGATGCCTATAGCGATGCGATGGCGGACAGTGGCTGAAGATCAGTTTCGCCGTCAGTATGATCCTCAACAGTTCTGAAATGAAGGTGGAGTAAGTACAACCCGCGCCGAGAGCATTTCCGAGATAAGCTTATGACGAATATTCGCTTCAACGATTCCGTTTCCAAAGTCAGGATGCTTGTACCTCTTTTCTATCCTTCATCACACGTCTACATGGAAGCAGCTGTAACTAGATTGAGACACGATGGTAGAGCTTACTCAGCGAGATAATCCAAGTTCCGAGGCATACACGGGTAATTTTACTCCCCCATCCTTATGACTGTTTCCATTTATCTAAGTGACTGCACCCGGAACATAGTGTTTATCTTTTATTCTGTTCAGATTTTTCTCTAAGGGTAATTTTTTCAATGGTGTTTGCAATTCCAATAGTGTTTCTGCATTATGTTTGATAATGACATACACTTTCTATCGATCAATCAATAAAACGTTATTATAAAAAACACAATTTGCTTTTATTCCTTTTGGGAAATTTGATTTTTCTGATGTATTTATTTTTATCTCTCATTCATGCAAAAGTTTTCAAGAAAAATATAACATTTACAACGCTAATTTTTTCTCGCATGACACTCAGCTCTCAAATTATCATGTATAATTAAATAAAAATTAAAAATTAATTTTTTTTTAATTATACATGATAATTAGAATTACTATACTGTTAAAATTACTATATTACTAATTAGAATTAATTTTTAAAAATTAAAAATTTTTTAAAATTAATTCTAACAGTATAGTAAAGATATATTCATAAAATTTCATTTATTTTATTGAATTTTTCAATTCGATAAATAACGTAAAAAATAACGCATTTAAAGATTTATTAATTTAGGCAATCAATAAATCTATATTGAAAATTTTAACAAAATTTTAACATCTTAAGGTATTGGATGTAGAGATATATTCAAAGACTTTAAAAGATTGATTATAAACACTGTGTACTTTATTAACATCTTTTAGGTTTGTCAATAAAGAATTATTAATTTAATTATTCATCTACTAAATTATTGGTTTTCTATCGAAAATTGTTTCAAACTTTCAAGATTTTGTCAATTTAATTGATTTTTGAATAACTTAATTAAATAAAGTATAACTTATATATATATATATTTTATAAATTTGCTATTCGGATAAATAAAATAATAGATTTAATTTTCAATTCAATTTTCTCATAGCTAAAGTTCATCTTTTAATATTCAAATATCTCGATGTCGAATTGTATAAATAAATTTTAACAGATATCTAATAATAAAAATTAAATAAGTTAAATAAATTTAATACGATGAAGGAATTCTATGTTTTTTTTTTTTTTAATTTGATTTGGTTTGTATCTATTGTTTAAATTGAGAATTAATTTAAAAAATTTATTAATTAATTTAAAAAATTAAAACAACTGTTTAAATTCATAACATATCATATAATATTCAAAACATGTTTTTTTTTTATCTAAAGATTCTTCATTTTAGAGATATTTCTCTGTAATTTTAATATTAACTATAAATAAATATTGACTCAGCAACAAATTTAAGTCGAATAAATTTATCCTGCAAAATAACGAAAGGCACTAAACAGTAAAAAAAGAACAGTATTTAATTAAAAATCAATATCTTTGTTATACTTTTTCCTTTCAGAATTTATGTTTTTGATAAAATATAATTTTCTTTTGAAAAATAATAAAAAATAACCTCATTGAATAAAGAAAACAGTCATAGATCCAGTATGCCTATAAAGTGAAAATTAGCAAGTGGATATAGCTTAACGATAAAAAATAACTAAAAAATGAAAATAGTAAGAAAAAAAATACGAAATGTTAAATGGATCTCTTCGAATTTTTACAATTTTGCAATTTAAAGTGGAAAAATGTTTTAAAATTTACATCACGCACTCTAAAAATCTGGATTTCAAATTCTACTTTACTATATACATAAAATAAACAACAGGAGAAGATTATAGAATAGTAAGAAAAAAACCTTTATTACTACGATAAGTTATTGATATGACCAATTTATGCCTTTTATTTCAAGCTGCATCTCATAAAAAAAGAAAACTTATGTTGTATGAAAAAAATCCTTATGGCAAATTTTTACTGGAGAAAGAAAGTATTTAGACAGGCAACATCTAACTATTTAACTGATGTCGGTAAGGATACAGTTTTACAACACATACAAACTAGTAATAATGTTGGCTGTTTATCGCTTAGTCTCATAATCTTAAAAGGGCATGAGTTTATAGATTGCCATGAAATATATAGCAATCTAACTTTGGGTTATATCTATACAAGGTAAGTACGCAGAGTCATTACATAATGTAAGAGTATCATTTATCATCATAATTATCTCATTGGCCTTTCACGTTACTCTTAGTGATGTATGACAAATTACTTCTCAAGATAAACTTACTGCTTCAATATTTTATCATTACTCAAAGGACAACATTTGGTAAATCCAACGTAAATATGAACAAACGTTTTATTTAAAACAACGCTACATTTAGTAGAAGTATTTAGCCTGTTTAAACCTTCTTACTCTACTAAAAGCTTTATTTTAATATTTTAGAATTTTTGTTAGTGTTTATTGATAAATTATTTGCTTTATTTTCTTTTCTATACTACTATAGTTGTTTCCAGTAAATGGATAAATTTTCTCGACTTGTGTCCTCTAAGGAGCCATTTAAAAGAAAATTACAAGATAGCGAAACCTTGACTGTTCTCTTAATACATATATATCTTTTATTTTTTCCCTCATATCGATACTATTTAGGATATTAAGTTGCTCATCTATTTCACGTCAGTTTTAATAGAAATATATCTGAAAAAATTTACAGCAAGTTGCTAAGACACAACACCGTTAAGTATCGCTAATTGCACATTAATTAGGGCAGTATAAAAGCTTAAAGATAACGTTTCAGAAATCACAATATATCTTTTACACTACGAAAGTTATCAATTATTGAGATTTTACACGATTTCTTTGAAAAAAATCTATACAATATTTTCTTTACCAACTTCTACAGAAAAACAATCTTAAAGAACGAATGAATCCATTAGAATGAGAAAGCTAATGGAAAACACGACACCACACTCTGTCAGTCGTTGTATCGAGGGAAAAACACGTCTTTTGCTTTCATTCGTCCCCTATATTTTTTTTTCCTCTTTATTTTTTCTTTTTTTTTTATCTACAGGACATTTCGCATACAGAAAGCAATTCATTATGTTTGTCTGTCCAGATGGAGTATAAAATTCACATTAAATCTGGTATTCAGATGGGAACGGTCGAAGTTGAAATGCGCGATCTGTGACAGCGATGGGATTTCCTTGCACCAACCTGAGTGGATCTACATTGCTCATGAAACACAACACTAATATGATGCCCTTTATTTCTAACATCAGATAAATTGTTTTTTTTTTCTTTTCCTAGTCTTCCATGACTTTCATTTGAATAAACACCGTTTTGTACGCTTTTTTATTTGATCATATTTTAAAAATAGGAGTAATTATGTCAACTTTTATTTAAACTACCGCCCTTACCACTAATAAATCAAATTTGAAGAAATGGCATATATACATTTAATAGTAATCAGTTTATTCGACATAAGCCATAAATAGCTTATAAGAGGAGCAATTATTGACAAACATTAATAAACTTGAAAGCTTGGCTCTCAACAACTTGCATATTTTATAGTTTTTCCATCTCGAATAATATTGCTGCATATTCACTATCGATAGAATAATAATTTAGATTTGTATCTATTCAATAAAGAACTTTTTGCATTGTAATGTAATGGCAGACTTTGATTTCACATGCATAAAGTAATAATGAGCTGTTACATACAATATTTACATAATATAAAAATTTCATTCGCAGTAATAAAGTTTTACTCTTGTTATTTTTCAAATAAATATTTTGCTGATTTTAATTAATTAGTTATAAAAATACTATAAATATGTATTAACTTCCATTATTTTAGCCTAATAATTTCTATATAAAGACTAAAAACCGAAAATAAAAATTTGAATTATTAAAACTGAAAAATAGATTATTCTATGAATTTAAACTGAAAATAAAATTCTTAAAAGCATTACTAATTTTCCAAAGAAAATAATAAATGAAGAGACAATGTTATTATGAAAAGTTTACATAATAAACTAGCGAAAGAACTACGATAAAGAAAAAGAACATGAAATTTAATTGGTTTTCTCAGTTATCTAATTTGATAGATAACTTAAGTAAGCCATATGTGATAAAATAAATCTAATTTAGAAGATCAAAATCGCTTATTTAGACGTTAATTCAATCAGAATTTGGTCAATTTTCACAAATAGATTCATTTGAACTGAAATAGGGATTGTATTATACACATTTCCAATGAAAAATAAGCAATGGTTATTTAAATGTGTTTACAATATTTGATTTAATTTATGTAACTTATATTAAAAATTTACTATTAAAACGTTTATAAATGTAAATTAATTAAACAAAGTTTTATGATCGTGTAAATAAAATTATATTGTAAAAATAAATAAATTAAACATTAGAAACTTACAATCCTCAATTACTGTAGTTGAGTCATGATCTATAATTATTTTTCCCCCTTTAGTTTAATTTATTATCAATTTATTTTACTCGTTTCGAATCGTGACAGAATGAATGAAGATGCGATGCTACTTTTTTAATACTGATATGTTTTATGACTTGTAACTCTGACCGTAGTAACTGATTACTAATTGCTTAAATGTTTAAAATCAAATTTAAAGATGTTTACAACTGTCAGTTAAATCAAATGAATGAAAAATCAACAAATTGTGAATTTATCAAGATTTATGTCAATTGATTTTTCAGTTATACATTAAAATTTGAATAGAATTTCTAAATTTTCTTATTTTACATTCATTCATTAACATATCAATTTTTTAAATATTTTATTAAAGTAAATATTTTTATAATATGCATATAATATTTGGAAAACACAATAACTAATTAAAAGCCTTCAAAAATTAAATAATAAACAACTTATAAATATTAAAGTTAAGAAAATGTATGTATGTGATTATCGCATTATTATTTCTTATTTATTAGACATCCGTATTGAAAGTTTTTCTGAATATTATGATGAAATGCGATGTAAGTCTTACAACAAAATTACCTATAATTTCAGGATTTAAATATCATCTAAACGTTCAATGATCATATTTTTTTAATGATCCCAAAAGTGCCTAACTACTCAACTTATTCAGTAAATTCCCTTGAAATGATTCCACCATTTAAGATCCTGCTACATTAAAGAATTTGGAAACCATGTTCATTGAACTCTAAAAACGACGTTAGACAGATTTTAGTGAGAATTTTAAAATGATAGGAAATTTGATATCGCCTTTAATTTATTATATATTAACAGGAAAATGTAACTATATCATCATAAATATTAATTCTATTACTATTAAAAAATCGAAATGCAATTTATAACACATTTTTAAAGATGAATTATTCAAAGGCAGAACTTTAATGAAAACAAAACTTTAATTTGTTTTAAAACTAGTTATATTTTCATCAATTGTCAAGTATGCAATTCACATAGTTTATCAGTTTGTTTCTCATAATTTATTTATTAACTTTAATTATTATTTATTAACATATTGTAGAGTTTAATTATAGGGCTTACTGCACGAAATTTTTCAGTGCTTTTATTTTGAAGTTAAAAAAAATATGTATACTGTATGCTGTAGTCAATTGATCTAAAGATGACATTGATCACTATTAATGAAGAACGTACATGCACTTCAAATAACATGCTTTAAATTTACTAATGATGATTTCTTAGAATAGACCTTTTAATTTTATAAATTCATTGTATAAAATTATTACTTTTATTATATCGCACACTAAGCTATATACAACACATGCAATAATTCTGAAAGCTTTCAATGCTTGTTTATTTTAAACATATACTTTATTAATATTTAATAATATTACGTATAAAAATAATAATTTAGTAACCTGAAAATAATTAATATTAAATTTATTTGTTTACAAAATATTTTAGAAATTAATAAAGTTAAAATAAATTTTCGCTCAAATTTCAGTCTATTAAGAGAAAATCCTTGTTAATAATTTCATCCTTAATACCTTCAGGATAAATTTTACAGAATTAAACTTTATGAATTATTGTTTACTTAATACAAAATTAAAATTAATCTTTTGAGTGATTCTATTCATATTAATAATATAATCTATTTTAAAATATTGTTTGTAAAATGATGCGAAAGATCTTTATTTTAATTATTTACGCAAGAAAATATATTTTTCACTTATAAAAAATTTAAAAGAAAAAAAAATGTAAAATTATGTAAATATTTTTGCAATGGTCTTTAATTAAATAAATTAAATTTTTTTTTTTATAAAACAAGTAGAAGTAAATATTTAAATAGATATTAAATTAATTATTTTTTTATTTACAATCATTTTCATTAGTTTGTATAAAATAAAAAATTAGCCAAAAAAATTATCTTATTTTTGGACAAAAAAACTGAAAATGCATATATTTATATAAAATAATTTTAATTACTTATTTAAAATTTAGAATATTTATCATTTGTACCGAAATTCTTTAATAATTTTATTAATTTTACTTATTAAAGATGAAGTATAATTAAATCTCAATGATAATATATATATATATAACCTATGTTTACGTAAAAAACATTCTCAATAAATACACAAATTATCCACGATTGCAAATTTTATTGGAAGCAGTAAGTTATATTACATAAGAAATGAAATTTATTCAAGCAACTTTCAACTTACAGAAGCAATCGACTTGATACAAGAAAGTCATATATTCAATGCTTCAGGCAAAAAATTGTTATATTTGAGTATTGATTAGAATTAATGCATATGTTTCTTGTTTAAAAACCCTCCCTTTTGACTACTTAATGCAATTTATAATCGACATGTATCAGCGAAATATTTGAATTTGCTTTTTCAGCAATATTATAATACATTAATTGCAAAATCTGATTACAAAAAAAAGAAGCTCTGCATCTATTATTCGGAATTTTTTTAAATATTTTTATAAACGAACTGGAGTGTGACAATTTTACGTTTTAAACTAAAAAAAAAATGGAAATAAATGTATTTTATGTCTTTAGTTAAAAGTTAACGTTTTTAATACTTCTTAAAACATACAAAATATATATTGAATAGCTTGAAGCGGTTTATTTCTTTACCTCGAAGGAAGTCATGCAAGTAGGAAAATGTTATGAAAAAAAAAAGATTGAAGAATAAAAATTCAGCTGAGTAATTCAATTTTTGAGAAAATTAATGACTAATTTTGGATATTTCATGAGTTTTGTATCCATTTCAATATTATTAGTAAAAATATAAATCATTTTAACAATAAAACAGCATAAATTGACTGAGCTTTATAGTTTAGAATTTTATGTTTATTACATAACTGAATAAATTTTAAAAAGTTCTATATTTTTTATTAATAAAAATTTGCTAAAGTGCTAATTATCACAATTTTTAATTTTCAAAAACAATATAAGCATAAACATAAAATATTTAGTCTAATTAATTCCAGATACACATTAGATATATCAACTTTCTCAGTGAGCATTCATATCGATTTAAAAACTTGCATGCAACCAACGAGATGCATATATTTTTAAATAATCATATTTTAATTCATGAACTATCCAAAATTAGTCATTAATTTTCTCAAAAATTAAATTACTCAACTGAATTTTTATTCTTCAATCTTTTTTTCATAACATTTTCCTACTTGCATGACTTCCTTCGAGGTAAAGAGGTAAACCGCTTCAATATATAATTAAATCAAAACCTTCAAACGGTATACTTATACTCAAAAATAGGAAATTTATAAATAATTAAACTATCATTTTAGCCAAGATTTAATAACGTAATTTTTCAAACTATGACTATTACATCAACTAGAATATGTTATTTAATAAGTTGTTACTAAATATGCAATATAATCCTTATAATCTTACAAATAAATTCTTAAATATAAAGTACAATATGTTGCAGCAATATATAATTTATAATTTACAAATGCATCTCACACTACAACATAAATCAATACATTAAATAATCTAAGCAAATAAATATCTAATCAAAGCTGAACACAATTTATCTTGGTAATTAGCGATTAGCAAATTAGAATATTATTAAATAATTTTATATATAATTTAATAAAAATAATTGAGATTAAAATGAAATGATTTCATTGTTATAAATGAATACATATATGAATATATTAAAGAATTAAAATTTTTTTAATAATGCAAATCTTCTGTAAACAAATATAATATTTTTGATTTCTTTGTTATTCGTTTCGTTAGTAATTTATTTTATAAAAGGATTTTATGAAAAAAATAAAAAAAACAAATTTTAGTTTATTAATATTTTGAATCATACATTCGTTTCTTTACCAAAATAGTTTAATTAAAAAATATATATATACGTATAACAATAGGAACCATGATTTTTTTCAATACAATTAGTCTATTTCGCAAGATTGAACTTTAATGACTGTTAAAAAATATGTTTATAGATTTTTGGATTAATGATAAATTGTTTTTTTTATAAATGAAATAAAGATTTCTCATCATTAACTTAATGATTATGTTGTTTTACATATACAAAATTTTTAAAAATGTATAATAGCTACAAAGAATTTTATTTTTACATTTAAAGAGGATTTAAAAGTATTATAATTTAGTGAACTTTGATAAATATTTCTTAAATAATTAATTATTAAATAAAATATATCTAATATAAAATTTATACAGTAAAATTGTAAATATATATTTAGAAATAAAGAAAATATTTTCTTTTAATTTGTATTGATCACTAGATATTCAAGAATTTGACATTGTATGATAGAAAAATTTAATATTTTATAATTTTTTAATATTGAAAAGAATCTTTAGATCACTAATGCAAATTGTCTTCCAACGACTTCTCCCATATCATATTTAGAAATATATTTATTTTTTTACATATCTATGTAATATAATAAAGAATTTTTAAAATATTTTTGTATTTCTGTTACTGAATTGAATAATTAAAAAATTCAATAAAATTCCTATTTGTTATATAATTTGGCTCTTTCACAGATTTTTTTCTGTAATTTTGAAAAAACCTATCTATTCTTTGTAATATTTTTCTAGTTTTCTCCGAATTTTCAATAAAATGAAATTCCAATCGCTAAATGTTTCCTTGGTTTGCTAAGTTATTTTATGCCAATTTAGTGCAGAAAATCGACTTTATATTTTGAAAATTCTTTTGGAATTCTATCACAAAGCTAATTCGTCAATGTACATATACAGAATGATGTGATTGTGTAAAAATATTTGATTTAATCTAGCGTTTAATCCGAGACTTGATTTATATATATTTTTTTATTTTTATTTTTTATATCTTTCGAAACAAATAATATGTCGAAATTTTATGTCTGTCTTCAGGCATACCAAAGATAATTGGATAGTGGAAGCAGTACAACTGATGCTTGAGTAGAAACTAAGAGGATGAAAAACCATCTTAGAGCAACGTTGTCTTTTTAATTACAAATTTCATTGGCCTGGAGACAATGTCTTTAGTAGTGGCACTTTTTGGATTGTTCACAGATGTCAAGGAAGCATAAGAAACATTCTCAGTAGAATTTACCGTTGGTAGAAGGCGATGTTTTATTTTAATATAAATGTCTCCAGGACATTTTATGGTGAACCCATTCTGACAAAATAAGGGAAGCAATTTAAATTTCCTCTATTCTTTTTCATCGCTTTATTACATCGACTCAGGAAAAAAAAAGAAATATTATGGGTTATTCAAAACATCAGATCAAAGCTAAGCTTTATTGTTAAAAGAAATTAAACTGCAATTGTGGTCTAAGTTTCTTTGCTCTGATATGAAGATTTTCATCTGTAAATTGATTTTTAAAAATTTATAAAGAGTTTATAAGATTGGCAAATATTATTATCTGAATTTTGTTGACTTTAAGTGGAAAATCAAGTTTTGATGGAAAAAGAATTATGTAATAAACTCATTTACGTGATGAAAGAATGATATAGATTGGACGAAGTGTGGTAGAATGAGATAATGATTTAAGACAAGTGAGACTTATATAATTGGTAAGATGATCTGTACGTGAGTTTCTCCTTATTTATCAAAATCCGATAAAAATTTTCCTATCGTCTTGGCATTTTTATATCTTTAGAAAGTCTTCAAAACAACTGCAATACAATTATAAAGTGTTTTAAACTATGACGCAAATAGATAAGATTGCACTCATGTTTGTCAGTTATAATTATTGACAAACATATCGTTAAAATAACATTAAAACACATCAAAAACGCTGTCTTGTTTTGAAAGGATTCTGCAGAATGAATTAAAAATTCATTTTTCATTTTTATAATCGTTGCCATTTTAGGCATTTTATAAATAAAAAATATCATTATTTTAAAACGCTGTAAATTAAAATTTAAAGATTATACATTTAATAAATTTTGATAAGCTACTGAGCAGATGAAGAATAATACAAATTTCTACTTAAAAAACGAAAAATTTAAAATAAAATTATTATTATTGACATGCTAATTATATTTAATTCAATCGATATAAGCAAGAAATTAAATTTATGAGATATGATATGTTTGGTATTGAATTCTATAAATACTCCTTTGTCTTCTTTCTTTTATATCTTCAGCAGATATCTTGAATATGATGGCATCTAATTGTTCTGATCTTTTCTCATAAAACGACATTCTTGATAAGATTTCACAAGATTATTGCAGTTGTTGACCTTGTAATATTAAGTAAGATTTTTCTAATTCCTTTTTCTGGTTGATTTGTATTTCATTTCATATATGAGTTGGATTCATTATTATTAGAAATTCATAAGCTAATTAAGATTTAGATTAAACTAAAAAATTAGTATGATTATATAAAGGATTGTTCTTATTTAAAATTATGTTATTATTATAATTACATGTTTTATTAGAAGCAATATTCTATTATGTTTATGCTTCACGGTATATGAGCAAAATAATAGCATAGGATGTATATGTGTATGAATCACTCTGCAGCAAAGATTATTGAGGCGCATGGATTGAACTGCCTGCTGTCGATATTCACTGACCCATTGGCAGATAGTGGCCCGGCTATTATTGCGTCTTCGATTCATCCTAAGAATTGGACGAACATGAAAGTTCTTGACATATCGGTTTCAATAAAAACGAAAATTTTCTTCTTTCTCCCACGATAAAGTGGGTTTCTCTATATTGGAAAAGAATTCTATTGTTCCTTAATGGATTCTAATATAGGAGGAATAATTATTGTTAAAAAAAAGTAAAAATTAATACTGTAAACATTCTTGCTGATAACTTATAATAACCAAAAAAATTTTCTAGCACACTAAGGAAGAGATTTTTTTAAGATAAACGCATTATGGGATCTTAGTATAAATTTTTTTTCAATATCCTTAAAGAATTTTGCAGAGACTTATTCGATAAAAAATATACTGCTTTTTATCTTATATTTCTGTAACGGATATAATTTTGTGAAGAAATAAAAAATACAATAAAAAGTTTTTGCCGAATATACCCAATAAAATATTTCTTTAAAATAATTATATTAAAAATAAAAAATTT
Organism: Androctonus mauritanicus; assembly: GCA_011317285.2. Classification (NCBI taxonomy): domain Eukaryota; kingdom Metazoa; phylum Arthropoda; class Arachnida; order Scorpiones; family Buthidae; genus Androctonus; species Androctonus mauritanicus. The sequence goes on from WUQG02031091.1 coordinate 63,821, forward strand.
TCTTAAAGTATTATAATTTTAAGATTTTTATTTTTACGGAAATGAAATTTCTCAAAATGTACATAAATTATTTAATTTTGAGAAATTTTGGGATAAAATACAAAAAAGTTTTCTGAAGCATCAGTAGAGATATTTTATAGATTTTTAGTGAGAAGAAAATATATTTAATAATTTAAAAAATAAAAGAATATATTTAACTTCATTTTGTAACATTCCAAGTTTAATTGAAATTTTAATTAGATTATTTTATTCACTATTTTCAACATTTTAACTATTTTCTCTATTAAAATCATTAAAAATTTTTAAAGTATGGTAGAACAATATACGACATGTTTACTGTCTTTAATCCTTTAAGAAAATTCTTTATTTCATTCGAAAGTAAACAGGAAAGGAAAAGGAAGCATAATAAGACTAACAAAAGAGATTGAAAATAGTTCAAGTTTATCAAGCTCAATTAAAATAGCACATAATTAAAGACTACTCATTACTCTCTACTTAGTAATGGTATTTTATATATAATATTATCTTTGTTATGACATAATTAAAATGATTAAAGTAAATTTTGTACAATTCTGACTTTAGCAGGATAAAGTTAGTATGTGGTTCTAACATTTTAATTCAACTAAATGACAAATAATGACAATAGCATAGCCTCAAATTACAAAGATTAATTTAAACATCTTGACAAGTAATCGCTCATCTTTTGCTTTATTATACTCTTTGTAAATCCTTAACAAATATATAATAAAATAAATTATTATTATTATTATTTTGTCTTTTTTTTAAGATTTTATAAAAAACAGTCCATTCATCAATTTAAAGTAATAAATAATATTTTCAGTGTACAGCTTATTTTTAATTTCTACTTTATTAAATTCTACGAGAAATAAATAACTAAATATTCGAAAATAAAAACGAACAAATATTAAAATCTCAAAAAGCTAATAAAAAATATATTCGGTTTTATATTTTTAATAAAATATTTTTTATTTAGGTATTCCTTGATTAAAATTTAAAATATATATACATATTTTCATATAAAAATTCTCTAAAGTAAATCAAATAAATAAAAGTGTATTAAATACAAAAATAAAATATATATTGTACATTCCAAAGGCAAAATTTTACACATAATACAACATATATAGCAACTTTCATTTAATTTTACCTTTCCAATCGTGTATACAGGCACAAATAAATATTTGAAATGAGAAATAACTTATTTCTTCCTTTATTATTAACATGGGATACAACATGGAACAAACAAAACAATGGAAAAATTTTACAAATTATTCTAGATAATGGACTGAATAATTCCCTTAACATATTTTTCATGGAATTATTCAGTCCATTA
>WUQG02031092.1:0-13789 GCA_011317285.2 Androctonus mauritanicus
GTTCGGTAGTTTTGTTCTACGTTTTTGTAAGAAGCTGATGATGATTTATTAAAAAATCGAAAGCGCTACTTCTTAAACAACTCTAGTGAACTAATCTGTGTATATTTTATTCCTGCCAAAGTGCTGATTCTTTAATTGTTTCATTTAAATTATGTTAAAAGTATCTATTTTTATCAGATCAGAAAAAAATCAAAATAAAATTGAAACAATAAAATTAATTACAGCAACAAATAAAACAGCCTGAAAAGGTAGAAAAGTGCATTTAATTATCACTTAATATGAAAAAAATTGTTCAGAACAATAGTAAAAACTGTACACTTGGCTTGAAAAGAATTCTTTCAAGTCAGGTGTACAGTGTTTACTATTGTTCTGAACATTGTAGTTTTTTCTGTATCAAGTGATAATTAAATGCATATTTCTACCTATTTAGAGATGTTTTATTTGTTATTATCAAAATAGAAGAGGTAAACAGTATATAAATATTTAATTATAGTATATTCTCAATTATCTGGACTAATGAAGGGAGGACTATTCAAAAATGCAATTTTTTGTTTTATTGCATTTTACAAATGTATATATATATAAAACAACAACTTGTTGTAATTGTGTGTGTTTTATAATAACAATTTATTCTAAATAATCTATGATTTTGTTTTCTTTTGAGAATCCTCAAGATTTATTTCTAATTTTTGAATAAATTCTCTTTACAGCTATTATATTTGAAGTCCCACTACTATACTGTGACTAGTATGCTTATTAAATTTCTTCTTTGCTATCTTCTTCCTCTTAGCATTGATTCTTAACAGATGACAATATTCTTATCACTCATATATCACATCCTGGTTCATATGAATTGTTTTTGTAAATCATTCATTAAAATTTTCTTTGTAAATATTTTCAAAATTTTCATTAAATCCATTATTTCAGATATATATATATCTTTATAATGCATTATTTTATGAATCAATAAAATAAATTTAAATGAAATTACTTGCAGATAATAATCATTTGAATAATCAAGAGTATATTGTAAATTAAAAAAATAAAAGCATTATACAAAATTAATATGAAACTTTATTATATTTCATTCAATGTTAAGAATTATAAGTGACAACAGACAGTATAATCTATTCAACTGAATGATAATTGTTAAATTATAAATATTTTATATTGAATAATTTATTTGATACCATATTTATATTTATTTATATTTAATGTATAATAAACTTTTTTTATTTGTTAGATTCAAAATGTTAACTGTTCTACAATTCTTGTTTATACTACCTTTTATTATATGTTTAGAAGATGGACCTAATGTCTGCACCAAACAAGAGACGTAAGTTTTTTTAAAATATCTCTTTAATTCTTTATTATAGATGTTTTGTAATTATCATGAAAATTTGTCAAATATCATAGTAGAGAATAATTTATATCTTAATTTTATTGATATAAATATATCATTTTTTCATACTTTTATATAAATAACATATATATTTATATAAGGTAGAAATATAAAAAAAATATTTGATTATAAATTTTTGAAATATAGGAGATCTACTACTTATAAAATGGATGCATTAAAAATATATTTTTCTTAATTTGAATCTATCTTAACTTACATGCAATACTATAAATAAAAGTTAAGTTCTTTAACCGTCAATTCAGAATATTCAATAATTTAAAAATAGAATTACCAAAATATTTTTTCTTTTAAAGTATCAATATTATTTTTGAAACCATATTTCTTATTTCTCTCAACATTTATATATACAAATAAAAAATATTATATAAAAACAAGAGATTTTACTTATAATAGTGGAAAAATTATTGCATCATTCTCTAAGTGTATCAGAATTTAGAAATACACAAGAATTAATGTATCATAACCATAAACTGAATTAAAAACTAGGTAAACACAAGGAATGTAATTTTTTGTTTTTTGACTATAAAACCATGTAATTAGCTTATATTGGTCTATTTTTCAAATTATTAGAATATTGTTTGGACATAGTGAACTATAAACTAAACATATAAACTATTAATTAGTATTGTTTGGAGCAACAGGCGGAACTGTAATTCACTAATACATATTCAGTTGTGATGTATTAAATGATGCATTAAATATTTGTTATTTGCATTGCTTTCTCTTGTTAGACAATGCCAGTACTACAATATTTCCTCATACCATGGCTAGATAACTGAATATTCTACTTATGGAATGTGATGCAATAATTTTTCCACTACTGTATAATATAGTTAAATTCAATTTGTAGTAAAAAATAAGCATAAAAAATAATAAAAATAAGCATAATTTTAAAAATGAAAAATTATTAAAATTGATTCACTTATAATAAAAAATAAAATTTTTTCTAGTTTTTTACATTGAATTCTAGTATTTAGTTTGTTTAAAAGCTTTATTAATAAATATAAGAAGGAAAAAAATGATTTCTCTGGTAATGTTGTATTCACTATAAAAATTGTTGAATCTGATGTTTTTATAACTTTCACAAGCATTATTGATATGTATTGATAGTACTGATTATTTTCAATTTTTTTTTCTAATATATGCAATTAAGAAATTTTGTGAATGATTAGTTATTTGGTTTAGACTGTTGAATCTTATAAAGAATATGTATGTTAGCAGCAACTTCAATGCTCAGTATGGCTGTCCAACATTCATAATGGGATTGACTGGACACAGACTTTACCTGAAGAATCTATAGATATGGGATTTGGATCAAAGCCAAACTAAAGATAAGCCTATTTCAAGAATCTGTTCATGTGACCTAACATTATAAATAGTGGTTGAAGTAGAATAATTTTGTGTAGCAATATTGCTACTTTTGTTTATTGTTTGGTATCAGATTTGCTATGCTTCCTGAATTTAATTAGTATATTTCAAGTTATAATAGCAATTTTACTAATATTACATAAATTTAATGAAATAATAAATAGGAAAAGTGTTCTCTTTTGCCATTCTAATTATGAAATTGGTGAATGAGTGTTGGCATTAAAATTTTCAAAGAACACGGAATTATTTCAAAGCTAGTAGGATATATAAATAGAGATAACTTTGCTCTAAGTAAATATGCATATGTATGCATTAAATATTTTTATGAAAGATTTGTTATATACAGTTACTGAATTACTTGAGATGATATGATATGTACCATTCTTTCTGTACCAAGAAATGTAACAACTCTAACATCAAATGCTTTTCCTATATTTCCTAATCAACAATCCTATCTTTTAAGAATTTCTTTTTAAAAGATATCATTTTTTAAAATTATATTTTAAAACAATATGGTTGTTTATATATATTTTTTTTTTAATTCATCAATAAAATTTCTTTTTAAAAAGAAAAACTCCAAAAAATAGGGAAATTGAAATATCCAAAAGATGTGAAAAAAGAAAATGGCATATCAGATGAAATTTCTTATTAAGATTTCATTTTAATTTTTTCTAACAGAGTATCAAATTCTTGGACAGTTATTCAATAAGAAGATAATATTCTTTTTTTAAAAAATGATGAAACAGAAGAATGAATTCTATGTTGACACTCCAACTCTTTTATAGGCAAAGCAATAAAAATGTGAGATGATGTTATGTTGATTGCATTGATATAGAATTGATGTCTAAAATAAGTTTTGAACACTGATAATGAACAAAAAACTTAGATGAAAGAATTTGATATGATTATGCAAATTGAAAAACAGCATGGGTATTCTATTAATTTTATGAAGAATATTGAGGTCAAACATAAGTTCATTAACTTAAAATCTGACAATGTTAGTGATAATATCAAATTCAGTGTCAGTATTATAAGAAAATAAATTATATGAAAGAGTCATACTCTTTCAAACAATGAATATAAAATATAGTGAATTGTAAATTAGCCTATGTGATAACTAAAACAGTTTTTGGAGTGTTACATAATGGAAAAGATAAATATGGCAGTGACATGAAATAGTGTATAGAGGATTTCCATATATAACAATGATTTGTGCAGACCAGAATATTTAGAGAATATGGGACATAATATGAGACAATGCCTTAAAGAATATAAACATAACATTGCAGCCAGAAGTTTAGCTATCACACTCTCAAAAAGATCTTTTGAATATGACATAAAAAAAAGAGCCTTTGATTATCAAATGACAGAAGCAGTAGTAGTTAAATCTTGCAGAATAAACAAAGATAGTAGAAACTAATAAGATGGTAAGAAGATGAAACAGAGTCTTATTTATAGTTAATGACAATACATCAACAAAAATACTAAAGTTATAAAAGTATTACATAAAGACAAGATTGTTACATGAGGAAAATGCCTTTGTTTTATAAATTAATATCATAAATATATATTGAATGTTTTATTAAATAAATAATTATATAATAATAAACTTGTAAATACAATATTATGTAAATTGATTTGAAATAAAAAAAATATAATTTTAATAACTTCTGTTTGATACTTTTAAATGTGTAATATTTTAGAATTCTAAAATTTGGTGTTGGTTTATTCTAAATTGGTATTGTAAAAAGTTTGAATTGAGGATGACTAATTTGTCATTGAAAGCAAGTCATTGGCAGAATAAATTTATATTTCTGCCTTTTTGAGCGATTTGTTTATATTTGCAATGAATATATATCATTCTTTTTATTGAAAACTTTTAAGACATTGTTAATAGTAGCTGGTTTTTTGGTGGTTATAAAGAAATCAAAAGTCACATTTAAAAGTAAAACTATGTTGCATATCTATATGAAATCCTACATTGATTGATATCTCAATCACCTTCTTAAGCTGAATATTAAATATTCTAAGAGGGATTACAAACTTGGACATTTATTATAAATAACTCAACACACGTCGCAGTTGTGATATAATTGGTTTAATATATCAAACATTTTTGGCAATACAAACTGTTTCCATCTTCACGCTTTAAACAGTAATAAAACGGCTTTGAGCCATTTTCTTACTGTTTAAAGCCTGAAGATGGCAACAATTTGTATTGCCGAAAACATTCGATATATTAAACCAGTTATATCACAACTGCGACGTGTGTTGAGTTATTTATAATAGTTGATGTGTGAAAAAGCAGTATAATAGAAATTGTTATGAAACTTGGACATGTAGCATATTAGTATATACATACTGTTAATAAGATCTTAAAATCATAAAAAAAGATATGAAATACTATGAATTTGTTAATAAATTAAATTATAAAATTTTAAATAAAAATATAGAAACAAACTCAAATATGGTTATTTTCCACATTAAGAAATATAGATAAATTCAACTCTTGCCATCATTAAAAAATTAAAAATAAGACTCAAATTTGATATAGATTTATTGCAAAGTTTAACTTGTACTCAGCTTGATTTGAATATTTGATATTCAAATCAAGTTGAGTACAATTTTATTTTTGTCTTGAATAAAAATTTAGAAAATAAAGATGATAAAATGAAACATACAGATTAAATGTTTTATTGTGTAAGTTTTTTGATTTTTCTTATTTTTATAGTACATGAAATGGATGAGAAATTAATAGATATATTATATCCTTAATAAATATATTCTCAGAAATTTTGCTATAGCTGCCTATAATATAAATTTACAATTCTGAAGTAAGTGCAGAAATTATTACTTAAGTCTTTAATGTTGCATTATTAAGGAAAATGTATTTATAAGATTTGAAAATAATATTTTGACTCACCTGATATTTGTAAATGTACATTTTTTAATTACAAAATAATATTACAAGTATAGAATTGCATATAATGTTGGTTACATAACTGAAACCAAAACAAATTACTGCAAATGAAGTGATATATATATATATACTGTAAAGGATTTATAGAATATACAAATAAGTAGAAATACATTTGTAAGTTTTATTATTTTTATAAACTATAAAAGTGCTTATATAGTTATCTATATTAATATAGGCATCCCTTGGTTTATGAAGATTATTGGGGACTTAAAACTGTTAAGTGAAAATTCATAAATCAGAAAATCATTTCCCATTAAATCCAATTTAAAAATTTTTAATTAGTTCTTAGATACCAGAAGTCACCATCATTTTCCATATTGATTTTAAAGCATTTCAAAAGCATTAATATAAAATAATTATGTGTACTATAATTTAATAGTTTATCAATTTAGCCTATTTCCTGTCATTTGATTTTGAATTTCAGAGTTGCTCTGTGCCAGGTAACTATTGAATTTATATCTGATACGGCAACAAAATTGCCAATACTTATGGTTTTACTTATTTGTTAAGAATTTTCAAATTTTCATCAAATATTGTCTTAAATTTATGTAATTCTGAAAAATCTTCATTCTACTAAATATTAAAAAAAATAAATCCAATTTTCTTGAAGTCAGTATTTATTAATTCTGTTTACTAAAAATTCATTAATTTAGATTTTATTATAATAAGTATTTTAATAATAGACACAAAACAATATATAAATATATATTATTTATTTAAATCATTTCATTGGTTAGATTTAGCATATTCAAATAGAACAACAAACTACCATTATTGTTCAAATTTATATACAGATGTATAAATTTCTTATATATTTTTTATCTGGAATAATGTGTAATCATTATTTTATAAAGTTAAATAGTGTTATGTAGTTGCAAAACCTTTAGAAAAATGCAGTAAATACATTATGCATACTCATTTTATCATTATATGCCAAATGCCAGATTCAATACTGGATCTTCTAGTCAAAGTGGAAGTCCACTTTTCTTAGTCAGTTGTACACAGAGTAAATTTAATATGTCTGATAGAATCAGTGAAGAAAATAAGCAAGAAAATTATTGATTTAAACAAATTATAATAGATAATTGATCAAAAATCAAATAGTTTTCTTTGCAAAATGAAAAAGTGATATAGATTTATGCTTTTTATTAAATTGAAAATTTATTAAATAAGGTTTGTAAACTAAGGGATATTTGTACTTTTTACTTCAGTTACACTTCTGTTTACTTTTATTATGTGCAGTTATAGTGAAATTTTTGAGAATTTTTTTTGATGATGATTAAAATAATTTTTTGATATAATAAATGCAATGCCACTATATAATTATAATAGTGAGATGAATTTGTTAATTAAAGCTATTTCCTTTTTATATTCTAAATAAAAAAATTATATTTTCACAATGTTTACATTTAAAAAATTTACTTTAAAATTAATATATTTAGATATCTTACAACATTGAGAGTCTCTTACAATAAGCCATATCAAGTTCGTACATTCACATGGTGTTTTGCATTTCCTCCTCGTTGTTCACGATACAGGTAAATTTGTGTATAAAAAAAGTATTATATCACCATTATAATTTACAGAATTTATTTTAAATAAAAAAATAAATTATTAGTATAATAATGTTAATTTTAAATAGCAAATATTTTTTTATTTTAAATATAGAATTGCATATAGTGTTGGCTACAAAATTGAAGCCAAAGCAAATACAAGAACTGTAAATATATGTTGTAAAGGATATATAGAAAATGCAGATAAACAGAAATGTATTCGTAAGTGTTATTTTTATAAACTATAATTCTATTTAATTGTCTATATTAATAGAATTGGTTTGCTTTCTATTTTCTTTTTAGATAGAATTATTTATATTTGTAAACAAATTGGAGCACTTTAGGTTTGATTAAGCTCTTTTCAGAAGTTTTTAGTATACATAAATAGAAGAAAAATTTGAGTTTGAATAGTTTAAATTTGAAATTAATTAAAAACAGTATTGTTGCTATAATGATACAGTTTCATATCAGGTTATAATGCAAAGTACATATAATATGCTCGTACAGAAAAGAATATTATATAAAATAAATAATTATAGTACTTAAGATGTTATTCATTAAATATTTATAATAAATAATAACAATAGAAAATAAAAATAAAATAAATTAAATAAAAATATAATTAATAAAATAAAGTAACAAGTATTGTTTTTTATAGCAAAGGTTATATCATTGATTTTCATTCACAGTGATCCAAGGTAAAGTTACAACTTCCAGTGTCACTTCATTTATGCTATATGCTTTATTTTTCAGTTATATATTTTGAAGACTTCTGCAAGTTTCAACTCTTCAGTATTTGTCGCATAGTTAATAGTGCATGCTTGTTCTAAGTCTATGGAAAGTCTCATAAAATCTTTGTGCAAGAATGGTGCCTAAGTTTCCATTGGTTATGTCTTGTTTATGTCCAATAAGTCTTGTTTTTAAACTTCTTTTTTGTATTTCTGATATAAATTTTCTTATTTCTTGTATTATTTGTTTCTTACTGGAATAATGTATACTCCAGAGTATGTATTGTAATACTTTTTGGATTTATCATTCCATAGCCTATTGTATATTGTTTTTGTTATGTCTATGAAAATTCTATATTTAATCATATTTTAAGTTATGATTTTACGTAATGTAACAAGAAATCATATTCTATTGGTTTACTGTTAAACCAGGACTCCACTACCACCAGAAAACTGAAACTGAAATGAGCAAAGTCATGCTTCAGGTTTACTTTCAGTTTATGCTTTAGCTTCACATAAACATAAAGTTTATCGACTTGTTTACACAGCACCATCTATGTCCATATACATATTCAAGTTAGAGGATGCACTGATGACTGATGGTCTGTCTGTGGTCTGCTTGTCAAAAAGTCCAGCAAACAAGCACTTTCAGCAGTTAAAAAAGGTTTAATTTTATTGCAAATGTTTTCAACAGCCTCTAGCTGCCATCATCAGGCTTAAAGTACATTTAAATAATAGAACGTTTAACATAAATAATGTAAAAGAACAAGAATGAGCTTAAATACAAATAAAAAATTACAAGAATTATGTAATCGTGGCGACAAATAAAACCAGGTAAACATGCAGTAGGAGTGCGAACACAGGTTACATTCAATTAAAATTATGATAAAAACTAAAATTAATAACTAATAACATTAATAAAATTAAGAACTAATAAGATAACTAGGCTAGATAATAACACCAGTATAATAAAAATAATAAACCTGTAAAAGTAAATTGTAGATAGAAAACTAGGCAAGGAAACATAAATTATAAATTTCCAGTCTCTTTTTGTTGGTATTTAAATCTGAGCAGTTTTGACTTAGTATGGGTCTGCTTGTCTAAACTATAGCACCAATAACAAGTAAATTAAGAAGCAAAACATCAAAATTATAAATAATTACCTTCTTAAGATTTGTATAATCTATTTGATTTAAAACATGAAAGAAATTAATAAAATAAGAGCTTTTTTATTATTCATAGCATTAAATGCACAGAACCTAAGTCTTGAATCGAAAATCTTTCTTGGTATGTGCACCGCCATGTTACCTACTGAATACTAAACTCTGATTGGCTATGTAGTTAGACCTAAAATTGAAATGTTAAATTTATTTATACTGTATTTTCAGGTGAGTTTCTGGCAAAGATACAGCATACAAACCAGAAGCTGCATCACTTTCAGTTTCAGGCATGTTTTCAGGTATAGTGGAGTCCAAGCCTTACTTGGCATTCTTGTTGCTCAAGACTGACTTATTGGAGTTGTATGGGTGTGTCTATTGTTCAACATTTCTAAGTTTCTATATATTTTCATTACTAGGAATGGTGCATATCCATTTTTGGTTGCATGTTCAATAATTATATTTAATTCTCTAGTTTTTGTTTTGTATGTTGTACAGTGTGTCTTTATGTGGCAGAGAAGTGCTTTTATTGCTGCTATTTTATGTTTAAAAAGTTCTTCAGACCATAATGGGATCATTAATGGCACATATGTTGATTTGCAGTATACAGTTAGATTAAATATTCCATTTATTTTCTTCATAGATATATCCAGGAAGCGGACATTAGAATTTGATTGTTAGTCCAGATTTAAAGTCAATCCTAAAGAATTATCTGGGAGAGCATTTGTGATTGTATTAGGATGTATATCTTTATTTACTATTAGGAACAGATCATCAACGTAATGGGCATAGTAATTTATATTTGTAATAAATTCCTGGATGGCTGTACTTTCTTTATATTATATTACTAGTTCTGTCATCATCCCAGCCATTGGTCTGCTTATAGTATTTGCCATTAAAGAAATAATATGATTCATAAACTATGGTGTAGCATATATTTCTAATTAATTCTGGTTCGATTTCATCTTCTAGATGTTCTAATAAGAATTGATATAACATGGAACATGCCAGTGCTATGGCTATGGATGAGTATAATTTATTAAAATTAAAACAAAAAATTTGTCATAATCCGAAAGTGTGTACTGTTGTGAATTATCAATGAAAATTAGATGAATTCATTGCGAATGTATTCATCCCTATTTGAATACCTAAAGGCTCACAGCAACCAATAAAATTAAAACCAATAGTAGACAAGATAGCCTCATTACTATACTCATTAGAGAAAAACTGGCAGTCTGGTGCTTGATCAAAATGTGAACTTATCATTTTGAAATGATTTAAATTAATTATTTATTCAACAAATGGTGGCACCATAATCTTGATTTGAAAACTAATCATTAAAATTACAGTTTAATTTAAAATTATTATGATAGAAGTTAATTTGGCGTGAATAAGAATATTAAACACTTTGCTCCTTTATTACTGAATTTCTAAATAAGCTCTACAGCAAAGTAAAAAGTTTTAAATGTTCATTTACTATGTCCGAAAACATTTTGCCATTTAAAACTTTTTACTTTGCTGTAGAGCTTATTTAGAAATTCGGTAATTTGGCTTGAAATATTTGGTTTAATGTTATTCTCCTAGTTAGTTTCAATTAGATTATATTGGTTGTGTGTATTGCTTAACTACATATGTGGTTTGAAATGCCTTATTTATGAATATTTAGAATTTCTTTATTGCAGTTAATGTTCATATTGTATTTTGTTGATCCTTGATTCTTAAGAAATAACTTAAACCTTGGAACTTGTAAACTGAAAACTATCTGTATATATATATGTTTATAAAAACTCAACACTGTTAGTTGTTGCGTACAAACTTCTTTAATTGTACGAACGTTTTTGACACTACATTGGCTGCCATCTTCAGGCTCAAAAATGTTTTTGAGCCTGAAGATGCAGTCAATGTATTAACAAAAACGTTCGTACAATTAAAGAGGTTTATATGCAACAGCTAACAGTGTTGAGTTTTTATAAATATATGTAAAGTGTGAAAAGCAGTATAATAATCGTGCTATCTGTATATAATTATTATTTTTTTTAAATTATGAATGTCATTTAAGAAAGTATTTTCTTTAAATTTAAATTTCAATAATAATAATAATATTAGAATAATGTTAATTTATAAAATACATTTTAAAAATTGTAAATATAGTTTTAATTAAAAAGTTTTAGTTAATATATAAAATATATTATATTTTAGTTTTAATTAAATAATGTTTGAAATAGCATTTTGTAGTAATGACTGCATACATGGTATCTGTAATGGACCTGAAAAATGTGAATGCCAACCTGGATGGGGTGGTCCTACATGCAATGTGTGTAAGTAATGTTACCTTAATTTAAAAATAATGAATATTTATCTTTATTTAAATTATATTTAATTTAAAATATTTATTTAGCATTTTATGATACTTAAATATTTTTTAAATATTATTTATGCTTATCTAAGGGGAGCATTGTGAGTAAATGAATTATATTTATTTAATAAGAAAATAAATTTTTAATAATGTGAAGATTTAACTTGTAAGAAAAATTTTTCATCTTAAAATTTTATGAAAATTATATTTCTTATTTTGTGTAAAAAATTATAGCAATATTTAAACATTATTTTTATAATTAGCTTGTCCAGAAGGAATGTGGGGTCCTAAATGTGAAAAAAAATGTCCATGTAAGAATGGAGCTTTTTGTGATCCTGTAACTGGTTCATGCAGTTGTAAACCAGGTATTTTATTTTATCTGTTAAAATCTTTTAATTGTAGTAAATATTTATAATTCAAAGTTTATTGATTTGAAATCATCAGATATTCGGTTTATCACTGTTAATTTTTATTTTTAAAGTCAAGGTATTATATAATATTTATATCTTGACTTTATAAATAAAAATTAACAGCCTAAAATATATGATATATTAGTTTTTTACATTTCTGTAGTAGTAAATTTTTATTCCTAATAAATGTTGTTTGTGGTGTTTTCTATATCAGTTTTACAGCGGAAAGTAAATAATGAATTGTATTCTTTTTAATTTGAAATTTTACTATATTTTAAAAATTATATTTAAGATAATGTAAAAAATTATTTCAAGTAAAATCTATTATAAATAAATATCTTGTTAAGGTTGGAAAGGATGGAATTGTGCAATACCTTGTGATGAAGGAAAATATGGTTACAATTGTGAACAGGACTGTAGATGTGAAAATGATGCCGAATGTAATCATATATCTGGTGAATGCATTTGTGCTCCTGGTTATCAAGGTCCATTGTAAGTGAATAATTAAGTTTTAATTCGTATTTTAATATATGTTGTTTTTAATAAATATAATATATTGTATGCCACTCTATAGATGCACTGAAAAATGTCCTGAAGGTACACATGGTTCTCATTGTGCAAATAAATGTAATTGTCAAAATAATGGAACATGCAATCATATAACTGGAAAATGTCAATGCCCAGATGGATGGAAAGTAAGTTTAAAATAGATTGATATTGTAAGAATGTTATCATAATTGTAATGCTGAATTATAAATACAGTAGGTGTGCAAATGTGTTTTGTAATTTCAAATAAAATGGACTAGAAAATTGTTTTCACACTTATTTATTTAGCAATAACAATGATAGAAATTACCTCATTACAACTAGCCACATGCTATACACATGTTGAAAAAACACCAGTCTAAACAGTAAGGAACAAAAACACACTCAGATGTTGCCAACTGCAACAAGAACATGAGTGTTGCCACTCTAGACAGAAATTAAAATAATTATCCAACAGTAGGTATTTGATTTACATGTTTCAGAGATAAGTGGATTATCTTTTTTTTTTTTTTTTTTTTTGTGATGAATATCTGTGCAATATTAATATAATATTTATTATTTTATTTTTTGTAAAAATATCATTTAATCTCTCTTAAATTTTCATATCAGTTCTCGTTATCTTCATTTTGTTATTTTGTTTATCAACCATTCATATTTATGTATATCATATTTAAGCATTGTTTGAACTTAATGTTAATTTAGACTTGCAAAGTAATTTTTGGAATATACTAACAATATAATGTGGACCTAATAAATATTTCTTGTATCTCTATTCCCAATTTTTAAAGAAAAATTTATGAAAAATTCACATATTAATATTTTCATAAGATATCATGTTTTATGTAATCAACATTAAGTATCATTATTGATTAAAATTTAATATTTTTATATAATATTTTTTCCATATCATATAAACACTATCTATAGTTCATCAATCATTTTATAATTATATGAAAATAGATAATTCTTCATCTAATGTTTACTGCCACTATCATAACTGTTAGACTATTGGAACATTTGGAAATAATATATATAATCTCTTTAATTTTTAAGAACTCCATATTGAATCATACTAAGTGATTTATTTCCAACTTTAGCAATTCTTACACAACTTGGCCCATGAGGTCTTTGTTATAATATTTGATCAACCAACCAACTACTCCCAACTTGGCTAATTCATAGCTTTGCTCTCTGATGTAAATCGGCAAAAATAAGGATTAGAGAAGTTAGACATCAGTATGAGTGCAAACAATTATTATGAATTAATC
>WUQG02031092.1:13799-30346 GCA_011317285.2 Androctonus mauritanicus
GAATTAATCTATTATAACACAATTATCTGCTTTAATAATTTGTTTTATCTGTTAATATATCAAATATTTATTTTGATTTTATTTTAAAACAATAATATCATTATTTGATTTATGGGAACATAATAGAGTCTAATAAATTTTTTATGTGAACATTATATCAGTATATGTAAGACTGTAATAGTAAATTTTATATGAAATAAAACTAATTTTTTCAAGTGTTTTTATAACATATTGTATGTTGTTATGATTATTCATCTATTAAAAATTATACTTTATCATTAATAAATATAAATTTAATTTTCAGGGAGCTGTTTGTGCTAATCCATGTCATTCGGGTTATTATGGAAAAAATTGCAGTGAACGCTGCATATGTTATAATGGAGCTTCTTGCCATCATATAACTGGAATATGTAATTGCACATCTGGTTATAAAGGCAAATTTTGTCAAGAAGAATGTCCAGTTGGAACTTGGGGACAAAACTGTTCAGAAGTAAAAATTGAAATCTTAAAATATATTTTATATAAAAGATTTTTCTACTTAAAAAATTTTTTCATTTCATTATAGGTTTGTAATTGCGAAAATGGTGCAAATTGTTTTCCGTCTGATGGACTTTGTAATTGTTCTCCAGGTTATAAAGGTTCTCGTTGTGAAGAAAGAGGTAAACCAAACATCATATCTTTTATAATAATTATTTACTAATGGAAGCAAATTAATATTAATTCAAAAATCTAAACATCCTTTTTTAATGATAATATACATAAATAATAGATAATCAATAAGAATAGATGTAATTGTAATATCAAATGAATTAATTTATAATAAAATTCATTGTGCCTATTTAAATGATGATAAATGAATCTCTGTTTTTATTGAAATATTGTATTAATTTCATACAAAATTCATAACTATAGACAATATTTCTTCTTCATTCAAAAGATAAGATAAACACTTTTTGGTTGTATGTCTAATATTATTAATAATGCAATCAGCTATATACAAAATAGATGTCTAATCCTATAAATTTTATGGTTATGCCATTTTTCTGATATCATTATTTTTAAATTCAATCGTTATCATTGTAATTGTTCTGTCTTTCTAATTGTATAAATATTTTCTTAATGATTTTTTTAATAATAATAATTATTTTAAAAATAATGTTTCTCACTTTGAAACACTAGTTAGTTCATAGCAAATTTTTTTATTATAGATCATATACATCTTGCATCTACCAACTAGTTTTTGGTACTGATCATTGTTTATAATCATTGTAGTGTAGAATTCTCATAAGACCGATGGACGAAATGGACAGGCATTAGGTCTTATTGCTGTGAACGCTGTGCTGCGGGTAAGGACAGGTGATGAGGTGGATACTTTGACACACAGAGACTATGATTAATAAACCAATAGCTTCCTTTATTAGCTTAAAAGAGAGAGAGATTTTTACAACTTATTTTCTGACAATTCATTGTTAT
The DNA here is from genome assembly GCA_011317285.2 of Androctonus mauritanicus. NCBI lineage: Eukaryota > Metazoa > Arthropoda > Arachnida > Scorpiones > Buthidae > Androctonus > Androctonus mauritanicus. The sequence goes on from WUQG02031092.1 coordinate 15,273, forward strand.
AGTAAATACCTCTGGTTGGAGGGACGATTCAATCAACAAGAAAGTTCCAGTTTAGATGAAAGTTCTCACATGGCAATTGGTATCAGAACTAGGATGACGACATTTTTTCCTTCCTTAACTGTAGATGATGATTGTAATGATGAACGGTGGAAATGTATAGGTGAACGGTAGTGATGCAGGTTGGAGATGCTCAGCAGATACAAATGGAGGAGATGTATGGTGTATTACTTTGGCGGAAATACTGTAAGGAGCCACAAACATACAAATCTACCTTTGGACAGAGCCTGCTCTCGAGTCAAGCTAAAGCTCTTATATATCAGTTTCAACACTTCTGCTCTATACTTTCCCCCTTTTTTGGGAAAGACAGAATGTTTATCATTACCAAGAAAGCGACATAATACATAATTCTATATGTTTCGTCCGGCATTGTTTCTTTCAGCTCTGGTAACTTATTGTTGTCAGGGACAGAAGTCCACAGGTTTGATATGGACTATATGATGTATTATTGTCTATTTCTTTTCAATGTGTGTGGGTCTCTCTCTCTCTCTCCTCCAAATTCCTTTCTCCGTTTCTCTTGCCTTTCTGTACAAACTAGAAAAAAATGAGATCTGGAGGAGAAAGACACATTGCATTCATCCAAACCCCTGTCCCTCACAGTGGTATTCTGGATTGTTTTGGATCAATTTTTTTGCAAATTCATTTAAAAATGGCAAAGTTTATATATTTTTTATATGTTCATAAATTGATCTGGATAAATAGTATTCTACTACATAAATTTTTATAAATTAAAAGAAAAACAATTTATAAAAAGAGAGAGAAAATATTTTTTTAAATATTTTATCTGTACAAAAGTTTAATAATCTTATTGAATTGTTCTTTTATTCTCTTTTTGCTAAATATTAATTTTTTTTATTTACAAATTATTGTTTATATAATCAACAAATATAAATAATATACTTTACTATATTCTTACAATACAATAATCTTTTAGTATAAGTAAAAGTATTATTGTATTGTTGTAAGTATAAAGAAAAATTTTCTTGGACATTAAAGCTTAAATTTCAAAAATTGTAATAGCAAATATTCAAAATTTTATAAAGTATTCTTTTCTTAACAATGCAAATTTTCATTTAGATATCTTTTGTAGAAGACAATTTGTTAATCCAAATCTTGTTATAGAAATAGATTGCTTATTGTTATGTATGATGCTCATATTAAAATTAATCTTATTAATCTCTATAATAATTAATTTACAAAAATGTTAATTATTATAAAATAATAAGAATTCAATATATGAAAATAATATACAGTCACACCTCACGTTACATCATTAATTTGTTCCAAGACTTGCAATTTAAGTTGAAAAATGACATAAGTTGAATATATTCTTTAAAAATTGACCAAGATTTCCTATAAATAACTGCATAATATTGCCAATAACATTTTTAAGTTTCTAAACAATTTTATAAATTATTTTATATATTTTAATCATTACTTTATTCATTTTTATGTGATTTTTAAATGATTTTGAGTTTTTAATAAGTTCACTGATTGACGTAATATACAGTTGCATAAATTGACATTAAGGTTGGATTTCATAGATGTAAACATGGCATCAGTATTCTGGCATAAATGTATCACTCACAAAATGTCAACATAGCAATGTTCAAATCAAAAGCATATGATGAGACATAAATAAACAATATCGTTTAGCTATTGATCAATTACTGTAACATCATTTGAAGTTAGCTGATTCAATATGAATAGTGAAACTTAAGAACTGCTTTATTTATTAATGGCTTCATTCATAAAATTATTGAATATCATGGTTTTGCAATGCAAAATTCAAAATCTAAAAAAACTATATGAATGCGTAATAAATATCGTTTCAGAGAACAACAAAGTTTTAATAACCAGTTCATCCCCAATTGGATGAATGGTCAACATTCTCTTGCTACTCTTGTATGCAGCATAGAAAGTTGAACAAGAGTGTACTTCAGCATAAAGACAAAGCATCTAGCCATGTAGCAGAAATAACATCATCAACATTGATATACTGACATATTTACATCACGTTCACACGTCTGATATCCAACCACTAGTAGACTTTTTTCCTATTAATAAAAAAAAACTGATGTAAAGTCAAAAATGACGCAAGTTGAAATGACTTAAGTCAAGGTATGACTGTACAATAGAGATTAATTAGAATAATTGGAAAGTTAATTTCCCTATATAATCTGGAAACTGCACAAAAAAATCGGAATTATAGATAATATGCATTAAAAGATAAATTGTATACATTTAAATATACAAATGCTCTATTACATAAAAAAAAAAAAACAGTTTATATACAGAATAAAATTTCTATTGCTCGTATAATGTTATTTTTAATTGATTATTTGTAATATATATATAAAATGCAATATTTTTGTGTCTGTTTCACGTAAGCTTTCACACTGTTTGACTAGAATCAAACTTTGCATGGTGGATTTTACTGTTGACCCTGTGAGTAATATAGGGTATTCAGATTAAAATTGTCTCAAGGAATGGGTGATTTGTGATTACTCTTTCTTTCTGTATAGACTCTCACATTGTTTGACTTATTAGAACCAAACTTTGCATGACAACTGTCCCTGATCCTTGGGTAACATAGGATATTCTGAATCAAAATTATTCCAGGGGATGAAACATTTTAAGATCATAATTCAAAATATACTTTTAAATCAGCTTAGATTGTTAGCCTGATTATTGTTGAGGTTGTAATAAGTAATGTTTGGATTATGTTACATAATATTGTATAATATCATCCTTACACAATAGCATGTGACATTATGTCAATGATGTATTCATTGTTACATCATCGCAACATAATGATTGATGACATCACAAAACATCAGTGGTATAGTTATTACATCATTGCAAAATAATGAGGGATGATATCAAAAACATCACTGGTATATGGCATCATTATGATGTAACAATAAGGGATATTAAAAAAAATTTGATATATGATGTAACAGTAGATGATGTCTTAGATCAGTGATTCCCAAACTGTGAGTCATGACCACTGCTGGGTTATGAACTGGTTTTGGGTGGGTCACATTAAATATTAAAATATGAGAGTAATTTATATATTCATTAGGAGGGTTTTACTCATTAAGAATTGTTGGATAAACAATTCAAAGTCAATTCAGTCATGAGAATTATTATATTTACAGTACATGATAATAAAATTTGAGGTTTTACCAAACAATTATATTTATAGAAACAAAATATTAAAGATTGAAAGTATAACTGTTTCGAGATATTCACAACTTTTATCATTGAAAATGAAATGACAGTAGTTGATGACTTAATTTCTGTAATAATTGCACATTTAGACTCATTGAAAGAATGTTTTGATTATTATTTCAGTGAAGAAATGAAAAATTGTGAGAGAAACATCTAGATTGTAAATCTATTTCAGAATGATGTTGCTACTGGTATATCTGTGAAAGCAGACAAAGAACTAATTGATTTGTCTGAAGACTTCATTGAAAATTAATTTTGATTGTTAAAAATTGATACAGTTTTGGCTGTTAGTTCAAAACATGTATCCAACTCTTTTTCTAACATAAATTTAAGAGTGCTGCTTCCTTTTACTGCTTCGTACGTGTGTGAAATTGGATTTTCGGCAATCATAGGAAATTAAAAACAAATTTCAATTATCAAACACTTTATGTCTAAAAATAACATATCAATATGGACATCAAAGATTTCATCAGCAAAAATAGAAAACAAGTTCCATTCTTCACATACACCTCATTATATATCTGATTAACAAATTTATTTATTAAGTATATTCAATAAAAATTTAATAATAGTAAAGTGATATCTTTTATTCAAACCCCCTTCCTTTTAAAATATGCATTACAAGAGAGTGGGTCACAAAAAATTACTATTTTTTAAAGTAGGTCTTGACCCATAAAAGTTTGGAAAACATTGTCCTAGATTATCATCAGTGTGTTGTGCCATTATGATATAGTAATGAGTGATGTCACAAGACATCACAATGTGTGATATCTCAAAAGTTCTACTGCATGACATCATTGTGACATCACAGCCAAAAATTTTCATTTTTTTTTCCAGCTTTGCTTAAAGGTAGAATACCATTTGTAGCTATCAAAAAGTTTTACAAACCAGAAACTAATATCTCCTTACAAATGATGTGTCAGAAATTCTTAGGCATCACTGCATATATTGGCTAGTGATAAATATGATAAATTAGCTAGTCAATGATACTGATGTGGCTTTCTTATGTTATATTGAGTGAAGAAATCAGGCACACAAATATATATTTTTATTTGAGACAAATTGGCAAATTATATACCAGTCTCTAACACAGTGGAAAAAGTTTGTGTGCCACATCAGATAGTTTGAAAAATGCTGTTTTAAAACATTCCATTCTGAATAATATGACTTATTTTCTTTTAAATATCTTGTATTGAAAAAAGTTATATTATTTTAAATAAAAACAATTTTGTCTCAGAGAATTGGAAATGATTTGAAATCTCTTCACAAAGGGTTAAACTCCACTGAAAAAATTCCTATTATATGAAGAATATATATATATATATATATATATATGCAAAAAGTTATTCATAAATAGTAAGTAAAAAGTGTTAAATTGAAATTTTATTTTGTTTGGCTATTTTTTTAATAAAATTTGGGTGTTAGTTTATTATTATAATTAACCTAGATAATTTTCATAAATGTATTTTTAAATGATATTCATTTTACCTAAACATGATTGAAATTATTTATAACTATAAAATCCAAATACTGAATTTTTTTAAACATATTCCTTTCAAAAAATACTTCTTAATAAGATAATAACATTTCAAAAAAGTTAATATCTTATTAAGAAATATGGAATTTCTAATTTTCTGTTCAAACTTAAGTTATTCTTTCAAACATTCTGCAGTCATATTCTAACAAATTATAATATATGAAAATGAAAGAACTGAAAATTATGCAAATTGAAAAAGTTTTTAATAATGGAAGTTAATTAAATTTTCTGTTGAACATATAAATTAAGATAAATAGGAGTTTTATAATTTAAATAATGTTATTTCTCTATTTAGGTTGTCCACATGATTTATATGGAAAAAATTGTCAACAAATATGCCAGTGCCACAAAAATAATACAGAAAAGTAAGTTGCTAATGGTTTTGAGATTCTTATTAAATATATTTGATTCTTAACTATTTTATAAAAATGTTGTGAAGGTTTTATTTTATATTAATACTTTCATAAAGTTACCCAATGAGAAATTGATCTGTTTTAAATTTGATATTTTAATTTTGGCCTTATATTGAAAAAATTGATTCATTTTGGTATAAATGCAATTGTAAAATATCTTTTTAGCAGATACATTTTCACACATTCAATTCAGCCAGCTGTAGTGAAAACTGTGTAGTAGAATAATTCCATTTTTCAGAATTTTAGCTTAATAAGATACAGGTAATCCTCAACTTATAGAATGATGAAATCCATTAATTCTTTGATTAGTCAATAAATTCTATTAGAGTCCCTGACCCAATGATAGGATATACAAAAAGTATCCTTTTTGTGTCTGATTCTTATAATTTTGTGTTCTGTATGCTTATTAAGATAATTTGTAATATCATAGTAAACATTAGAAGTGAGAAATCCATAAATTTTGGGCATTTTTGATTTCTGACCATTCTGATTTATGACAGCAGATTGAAACTGAACTGCATTTTAGCTTGAGGACTATTTATATTATAATTTCCTTTAAAAAGTTGTTGAAATTTATATGAATTAATATATTTGATTTAAAAATTATTCAAATAAATTTTTTAAATGTTATTTGTGTAAATTAAATTAAATAGTATTATAGTATTAAAAATCTTTTTATAACAACTTTTTTAAACAAAAAATTGATTTGATAAATAGTTTAATTAAAATCTGTTACAATTAATATTTAACTTTAAATCTTGTGATATACAGAGTATGACCAGAAAGAAATGAGAAATGTTTTTAGGAAAAACATTTGTTTTTTAAATAAGAAATGAAAAATGTTTTAAAATGTTTTCATTTCTTATTTTAAAAACAAAAGTATTCTCCAGCTTGCATCTATTCAGCACTCCATTGTCACTTCCATGATTTAAAACAGTAAGTCTTCTGAAGATACAGGCCTCCTTTTAACTTCTTTTTTGGGAATTTAATAGCAATTAATATCTGCTAAGTCCCCCAAATTTTCTTTTGAGATGAAATTTAAGTTTGAGAAAAATTTATACAGTACCAGATTTCTATAGTACCAGATGCTCCAATGTTATGTTTTTTTCTTAAAAAATCTCTTATTGCAACAGAAGAATGGCATGATGCAAATACTTTATATTTATCTTTAAATTGAGCCATGTTTTTGAATTTCTTTAATAAGTCTTTCTAAAATCTCAATATAGAGAATATGATTAATTTTTGATTTAGTGGGATAAATTCATGATAAACAACATTATTACAATCAAAGAAAACAACAAGCATGAATTTGATTTTTGATTAAGATTATTACTTTCTTTAAAAGAAAGAAGAGGAAGTTTGTCATTGCATGCTTTGATTCTAGGTTTGTGGATGTAATTTTGAATTCAATGATAATAGAAGATCTCTTATTATTATTAATTCAAAATTTAATAACATTTCTTTGCTTTAAATTATGATCATTCATTTTTTGGCAAAAGCTTAAAACATTGATTTACTTAAAAAAGGCATACTTCAATGGAAACTTATCCAACTATAATGAAATAAAAGCTGATTTGTATAAACAAAAACAAATTATAGTACAGTATGAATGTTGCTGATTTGTATGATATCGTTTATTATGTAATGATTTCATTTCTTTACAGCCATACCTTATATTCTCGTAAGTATGTCTACATTTTGAATTTGATATCATTAGTTGTAATGTTAATTTAGTAATGTCAGAAAAAATCTTGTTACACAGTTATTCTTGAAATTACAGAGTTACTCTATCAACATTATTTGAGATGATGTCAATTGAGATCAATTTTTACATAAACACAATTTTTTAAAATTGTTCTAGAGAAAAAAATTTTGACTGAGAAAAACAGATACATTTATTCTATACTTTTGAAAGATTTACAAAAAAAAAAAAAAAAAAAAGAAATTTGATAAATAAATGACAATTTAAGAAGAAAAAGGCCATTCTCTTTTGAACTAACCAAATAACCTGACTAGGTTATTTGGTTAATCACTAATGTCCAATAATAGAAATTGCAATGATCAAGATTTTAATCATTATTTTAAGGAAATCAAGTGCTGAACCTAGTGAGATAAATCTCATTTTTTCTCTCTCAGAATTTCCTAAAAATAATCAAGCATCCTCATTATTCTCTACCTTGTTGCTGCTTATTGCTCATTTGAATCAATGTAATGTTCTCAAGAATCTTGATGCAGTTTCAGTGAGTGAAGTCCTCTAAATCAATTTTGAAATTGTCATGGTCTGATTTGTAGGCTCAAGTTAACTTAAAGAATGATAAAGTACAGAATTCTTCTCTGACATGTAAAAAAAAATATATATATATTAAAGAATTTTTAGTAAAATCTGAAAAAAATTATCATTTTTCTAAATCATTATCCCCTTCCTGATACACACAGAATTTTGCAATGCATGAAAAGAAACCCAAGAAAAAATAGTTTTGTCATTTAAAATTTCCATGCTTTATCACTTGCACAATCAAAATATTTCTTTTGGTAATTAATTATTTCTAAAAATAACTTATCATTTCACAGCATTACAATCACCATTTTCACATCACTTTGAAACATGTATAAATAAACAATTAAATTTTTAATCATATTTACAAAAGAAAACTTTTGATAAATTTCTTCATTCTTAGATGCTTCCAGATATTGTTTATCTGATTTTAAATCTTTATTTAAGCTGTTTATTAAGTTTTAAATAATGACTAAGATGTTCTGGCATGCAGCTATCTTATTTTATATATATAAAAAAATTTTGAAACAGTTTTACAGAAAAATAGATTGAAATGGCTTAACAAATAACACAAAATAAATATTAGAAGATAAAATAATAAACAATACTTGGAGAAATAAGTATTATGCTATAACCAGAATTAGCATATGTGCATGTCACAAATTCTGAAAAAAATTATCATTTTTCTAAATCATTATCTGACCTTTGTATTACAATATTTAACAACAAAACTTTCAACCTTTCTCTTTGAGAAAATGAACAAATTACTATATCATTAATTGTTAAGACAGAAAATTTTGATTCTATTTATTGCCATAATTTGCATATATATCAGATCATCTCATAAATAATGTTGTCTTTTTGCATGTTCACAGAACTGCTCCTTCTGACAACCAGATGATGAAGTAGACCAAGAGAATGATAAGATATATCGCAAGGCATGCTCTTCATGTAATGTGAAGCAAAGAACAACAATTGTATGTGCATCTCTTGTGCTGTTAAAATGCATAGGAAATGGTGGTGTCTGAAGAGCACATAAGGCATATTATGCTGTATGAGTTTAATCAAGGACATATAGCAACTATAGTAACATGAAACATCAATACCAAATTTAGGCAGGATACCCCAAATATCAAAAAGTGTCAAGGATTGTTCCAGAAATTCCAGTTGGGGAACAGGACCCTTATTGATATGATGCATGAAGGACAAGGTGTTGAACTGGATAATGATGTGCTGAGAGCTGCTGTTGAGGGGATTCAGAGGCAGCAGTCAAGATATTGGTCATAATCATCCATTCCATCCCATTCAACTATGCACAAACATCTTTAGAACCTTTGCTATATATCAAAACTGGATAAGTGGATACAGCATGAACTCATGCTATAAAATCTGTGACAATATGTGAATATTTACATTTCCTTGCTCTCTTGTAAAAAGAGGGAGTCATTTTTGAACAGAGTGGTTACAGGAGATAAAAAAAAATGGATTCTGTACCACAATATTAAGTACAAACATCAGTGGCTTCCTAAACAAATTGTGCCTGCAGTAGTGGTTAAATCTGGACATTTTTGCACATAAAGTTTTGCTGAATATTTGGTGGGATATGCAAAGCATAATTCCAATGAAGTTCTCAAGGACTACATTGGGATCTATATCCACATATGGAATTGTATTGAGAAGCATATGCAGGCCAGGCTGGTATCTCAGTGCTAATATGAAACATCTTACAGAGGAAAATAACTAATTGGAGTTTTGTTAGTGAGAAGATACTTACTTTCTTTTTTGTTTCGGAAAGTACTGCTATCTCCACTTTAAATTTTTGTACTTCATCAAGTAACAGATCTATTTTAGTTGAAATTCTCTGTATGTTCCAACATCCAAAATTCATTATCTGAGTCCAATTCCTAATTAGCTTCCCTGAGTTCCATCCAGCTTTGTTACTGTTTGGTTTTCTAGCAGTGGAAGGTGTTTTACAGTGAATAGAGGGCTGACCCATCGCACCAACTCCCAACCTGGAGGGCCACTGTGCTCCTCTTCATTTGATCATTCATCTTGAACCTGTCCGGCTTGGATGATCTTGCCAGGAACTAAGTTCCCACTAGCTTAGCTTCAAGGGTCCTCATGACATGCAAGGTTTCTCACCACACCAAGGTGAGGGCACCTTTGGGGGATGTAAAAATAATTATAATTTCTGAAATAAATTAAATATTATTTAAATGCAACATTTATGTAGCATTGGCACACCAAATTCAAACTGAACCCTTGGGTTCGAGAACAGCCAACATTTTTCAATCAAAAACCAAAAATTGAAGTCAAATAACAAAAAGAAGTGTACAAACCTAAATAGGAAGTAAACTATGATAATTTAAAACAAAATGTATAATGAGATTGGGATTTAGTTTTCTAAAAGAAACAATTAAAGATTTGAAGTGAAAGAAAATAGTAATAGCAGTGCAGCACTTCCACTCTCAGGAGTTCCGGTCTAGTTTGCATATGTGCAGAAACATGGACTTCACATGCTTATTTCTTTATTATATATGATTATTGATAGAGTCTTACTAGTGAATCTTAGTATATATCTCTTCATGCTTCTTTGGTTGTTTCTGGTTTCTATTTCATTTTTTTTTGTAAGGATTCATATTTTGTAGCCTTATATCATTATTATTAGTATGCACATATTGAAGTTTTTTAAAGGCATATTAATATCCTGTTGGCCTTAGTAAGTTGCTATACTGGTTGAATACATGCTGTTTTAATTGTATTTTCTATTTAATTTTTCTAATCTATTATCTTTGTGTTGTGATCATTGTTCTAAAAATGTGTATTATTACACATACTTAGGACAATGATCACAGTTTCAGTTGTCTGGTCTTCTATTATCATTGATTGTGATTAGCGTTTCCAAATTCCCAATATTTGGAACTTTTGAGAATTGAGAATGGGAAATTGTATTTCCTGTGAATTCTCGAGGATTCCTGAAATAATCTTTTTTATTTAATTTTCATTGATAATCTGTAATAATGGCTATAACAGTAAATATTAATTAATAAACAGAAAAGCCATAGAAAAGATGGGGAAATTGGGGTTTGTGGCACCAGTGTAGTTTTTCACAGGTTTTGAGACACTCCTATATGTAAAAGATTGACACAAAAAATGAGTAAATAAAATTTCCTAAGGGAGATCGATTGGAATTTCATGACTGTTGCATCTCTTGCTCTGAATGCTAAACAGGGGTTACTACAGTATCATTTTGGCTAGGTTTCTGTTATATTTCAGGTTTTCTCAAAATACAAACAATATAATTAATGCAAACTTTATTTAACTTAAACCTTATAGTATACAGTGAGTTTTTATGTATATCACATAATGTATTAACATTACCAATCTCATTTAAAATTTTTATTTATTAAATTAAACATTAATAGAAAACAAATGCAAATATTACTCGTTTGAAAATTAAAAAATACTTCAGATAATTTTTATTTATATTTTTAAAATGAAACTTTTAAGAAACATAACTGCTTCACTCATGATGTCACTGCCTTCTCAAAATGGAACAGACTATAATGGTGTGTAATATTGTAATACAATGTATAACTTTAGATAGTGATAAATAGGAAAAAATGTCTAAAAGATACATTGTGAGTAGTACATTTATTTCCCATTGTGGGTGTTGCTAGGTTCTAGGAGCCGATTTTCCTGACTAACTTTTCTTGGGATTTGTGAACGTGAAAACAAAAAAATTTCCTGAGAATGGGTGGGAAAAATTTCCCACCCAGAACCCTAACTGTGATTTTACTTTTGTTGAGTATTACTTTCATAGTTCATTTTAGTCTTATTTCTCTCTTGAAATTTATTAATATTTTTGTAGTTCATTCAGTGCTTGAGAGCAAAAAAAATTTGTCAAGTGCAAATCTAAAATGGGTAACACATTCTCCATTGCTGGTTATTCTTTTTTGCTGCCATCCATTTATGTTATAATATTTTTTTTAGGCAAACTGTGAATAATTTTGGCAAAATACTATGTATTTTGACAGACTCCTCTTTGAATTTTTATCTTTCTGCTCTTTTTGAGTAATCATATGATGACTATTAACTCTTCGTAGATAATATATAGTGGTTCTATATATTGATAGTCTATTCGCTGATCTCTTAATGCTATTAATATTGCTCCTGTAGATATGGAGTCAAAAGCTTTCAATAGGTTATGAATGCTATACAGAATGGAATGTGATATTTTTTGCATTTTCTTTCAGTTGATTGGCAGTGTGTATATTTATTGTTAAATGCTTTCCATATTCCAGTTTATTCTTTTGGTTAGTTTGAATTCAGCATTTATTCTAATCTTCTTGTGAGGTTGTATGTGAAAAATATATGAAAATATTTAATTGTATAACAGAATATCAGATGATTTTTAACATACATTGAATTGGAATTAATATGTGGTAATTAATTAAAAAAAATTATTGTTAAATATATGCTGAACATATTAAAATTCTTTAGGAAAGCTTTAAAGAAAGAGCAACTTGTAACAGATTTGATTTAGTACTGAAAAATAGCATTTTTGATAGACTGTTTTAAAATTATTGTTATATTATTTTGTAGATGCCATCCATGGACAGGTAAATGCAAATGTAAAGCTGGTTGGACAGGTGATACTTGTACTCGAAGCTGCTCAGCATTAACATATGGAGAGGAATGTAGTAAAATTTGTGATTGTGAAAATGGAGCTTTATGTGATCCTGTATATGGAAACTGTATTTGTGATGCAGGATATATGGGAGATCGGTAATTTTTCTTCTTTTTTTAATTTACTGTTTTTATAAATAAATAATAAAATTTTTATAATTACTTAAGAATTCTTTTAACTGAATATTCTTTTATTAATTTTTGTAGATGTGAAAAAGTTTGCCCTATTGGAAAATATGGACTTAATTGTACTTTTAATTGCTCTTGTGAACATGGCAAATGTTCTCCATTCTCTGGTCATTGTACTTGTGATCCTGGTAAGTATTTTTAATATTAATTATATGATTGCTATTGAAATTAGAATTTAAATTAAAATATGAGGATAAAATAAGAATCTCAGTAAATTAATGATCTATTTATTTATTTAACATAAAATTTTTCTGAAATCAAATATAAATTTGACTTTTTTATTATTTGAATCTTTATTAAGAATAATAGTCAGCATTATTTAAGATGAAATATGATTTATTACTTGTTAAAATTTCATAAAAATCGAGAGAACAAAGTTATATTAAATAATTTTCTATGATTATTTTTTAAAAACTCATGTTCTTTTGCAATATTAATGATGCATGCATAGCTCCTCTGACAAGAAATATTTTTATTATTAAAATGTTTTGGCCTTACTATGAGACCTTGTCACTATGCACATTCTTTTTTAATGAATGACAGAACAGAATGCCTGACAGTATTCTGTTCTAAGTCATTCGTTAAGAAAGAATGTGTATACTGATAAGGGTCTCATAGTAAAAATGTTTTAATAATAAAATGTTTTTGGTCAAAAATGTTTTAATAATAAAAATTCAGTAAAACCTGTCTAAAATGGACATTGTACAAGGCAGAAATGTGCTCAATATCTGAATCAATAGAGAAAATGTTTATTGATATGCAATGTATAAATATTTTTTAAAATTATTTTTTCTTTTTGTGGGATTAAAAATCAAGCATTTCACTAATTCTTAAGTCAGAAAGCAGATAATCAGCATATATAACTTGAATAACTAAAATATATTATTATTTACAAATATTATATTTGTAAATAATAATGTATTTCAATAATTTAATTTTTAATAATGTATTTTTAGTAATGTAATTTTTATTATATTTTATGAAGAGAATAAAAAATTAATAAACATTTATTTTAGGCTGGTCGGGAATTAAATGTGATCTTCCTTGTCCTCAAGGTCGATTTGGTTTGGAATGTAAACATAAATGTAATTGTAAAAATGGTGGAGCATGTGATCCTATTACTGGTGAATGTTCTTGTCAGTCTGGCTTTATTGGGACACTCTGTAAAGATAAATGCAAGGTATATTTCATCTATTTTACATTAAATTCTTATATATATATGTTTTTATTTATTTATTAAAAGCCTATTTTAGTTTAATGATGACATATAAAATCTAACTTTCAATTAGATTTAATGCTATAAAATTTTTTTTAGATAATATTTGAAAACCCTACTGAAGTTTATATTATATTATACTGTATGTTATCTTTACTAAGGTTTTTCACTTCTAAAATTCAGGATTAGTAAATAAAAATCCTGGGATTTAATTTAATAAAATAACCATAAAGTGTATTGTATAGTTTTTCTTGTATAATTTTATCCCGTTTTTTATTGTATTTTTAATATATTGAAATATGGAGAGTAAAAGTTAGGCAAATTTTATTATAAATCTAACATAAAAATACAATATTAGTCCAATTATAAAGCAATTTTATCATCAATAAAAAGAAAATTTGGAAAATATGTTCAAAGTTTTGAAATGACATTTGACTAGTGACTATCTATTGAGTTAATAATTAATTAAATTTAGAATTTTGAACTAAGGTGGTGCCATCTAATAATAATTAATAATTATATTATAATTTTTAAGAGAAAAGTAATACAATTATATTATAATTTTTAAATTAATTTTTCCAAAATAAAATTTTGCCACCACATTGGAATTGAACTAGGATCTTTGGGATAGCACCCCCTATGCCTTACCAGTTAGCAGCCCCAACACTTTACTAGGTAGGCTATCATTATATAAGCTTCCCAAGGTGAAATTCTGTTGGAGGCTGCCATAGTCTAACTGGTAAGGCATTAGGATGCTGTCCCAAAGATCCTGGTTCAATTCTGGTGTGGTGGCAAAATTTTATTATGAGAAAATTAATTAAAAAATTATAATAATTAATTACTGGATGGCACCACCTTAGTTCAAAATTCTAAATTTAATTAATAATTAACTCAATAGATGGTGGTAACATAGTCTGGATTTGAAAAATTAATCTTTAAAAATTTAATTCAGATTTATTCCACTAGGGAAAGTTTGGATAGTAGTATTTGGTTTAATTTCTAGGGTAATTCCCCTAATTACTATATGCAGTCAATTCTGTTTAATTGGGACAGCCATTTTTTTAGGCCAAATCGCAAAGAACAGAAATGAAACTAAGAAACTAATACATAATTTAAACCCCTAATTGGGACAGTACAGAAAAGGAATTTAGCACTTTTTGACATATTTAGGGATCAAAATAGGGATTTTTCAAAAGTATGTCAACACTACATACACTATTATTTGGCAACACTAGCATGATGTGAATTATTTATCTATTGTCGTGCAAGTATGCATCTGATTAAGAGTCTGTCACAATGATTTATGGTCTACCATTACTATATACTGTAGCTTGCGATATTCATTTATAGTGTCAATTTTATTTAAAATTTTTAAATCTTTCCCAGATGCCAAGAAATGATTTTACACTTTCAAGTAAAATTGCTTTGCTGGATAAAATTAAAAGCCAGCCATTTAATACAAGC
>WUQG02031093.1:0-11028 GCA_011317285.2 Androctonus mauritanicus
ACTTCTTATTAGTTCTCATTTAAAAATTTTTTTAATTTCGTAAATATCGGATATCGATAAACCTTTTTACGCTATTTATTTTTTTTCACAAAAAACGTGTCGAGAATTTGGGGTGCGGCTTGGAATCGATGGCGGTTTAGATTCGAATAAATACGGTAATTTTAGAAATTCGTGGAAATTATTAACTATTAAATAGGCCTAGGGGATTATACAATTTAAATAATTTAAAATCACAGTCTGAAATTGTCACACTGTTTTTAATGAAGTATAATCTATTATATTTTTCAGATATAATTATTCCCAGGTACTTGCCAGAAACATAGTTGAAAGACAACATAGCCACGAAAGAGACTCTTTCCATGACTTTCTGTTGGACTACCTACTGATATGGAAGATACAATGACAATAATAATAGCAACTGCTGTTTTGCATAATTTAGCAATACTTGGGGACATATATTAGATGATGATCTTCATTGCAATGATCTGCATGAGTTTACATGCCAACATGGAAGACTCAGTGAACAATCTAGTGACATTGCAAAAAGAAATACTGTGATAGCAAACTTTTTCTCTAAATAAAAATAATGCGAAATTTAAGAGTTATGTGATGATTACTTTTTAGAATCATGTTTAGTTACTTTTCAGTTATATTTGTAAATGTCATTGTTTGTAAATTATAAATGAATAAATAATCAAAATATTTTTGATTATTTATTCATGATTTACAACATTAATAAATATAATGCAAATATTTATTTTGATAAATTTATACGTGATGACTAGATCCAATATATAAGATGCAATGAAGATAGATTTGTCATTAAAATGTTTTTTACAGTTTTAAATACTTCAAGCTGTTCATTCAATACTTTTATTTTTAATTCGTGCTCTTCTTTCATTTGCTCCATACGAAGCACGTGTTCTTTTTCTGAAGTTATTTTTATAAAATTCTGTCAGTTCTCTCACAGCTGAATTTGTAGTTTTAGAATGCATGCGAATTGTATGCACAGGAGTTTTCTCAATTGGAAATTCTGCATTATCATCATCATCATCATCATGTGAATTAGAGTATATATTTTCAGTTTGCTTCATATATAAAAAAAAAGAAAAATATAATTAATAATAAAACTTTAAAAATGTTTTTCTGATAAATCTATTCAACACTCTTAAAAATTAAGTATAATCTACTCTGTTAAATATATTCAATATTAGTATAAAAAGAATTGTCTTCAGAGCAAAAGAATTGTTATTAGAGCAAATGTAAACATTAAATTATTATTAAAACTAAAATTTTCTATTATTTAAAAATGCATTTAATTAATGAGTGATTAATGTTATATGTAACTAATTCCATTAATAATCTAAGTTAAAAACATATTTAGATATCATTTATACTTAATGAAAATATTTTGAAATGGTTTGAATAGAAGAAAACGTTCTGAAATAAAAATTATACTTACTATATTATCCATTCTTAGATTAACCCCCCTTTCAGGTGACAGAATCAAATCATCCTCTTGAGAAGACTTAAATATTAATATTCAGTCATCAGAAAATTGTACTATAATAATATATTATTATTTTAGAATAATTTATTATTTTACAATATCAATTTATATTAATAAAATTGAGATACTCAGATATATTAGTGTACTTGTACTAACTTTATTAGGATTTTCAATTATGTGATAGCAATGATCACTATCATAAATATTTGGAAAAGGTTCCGTAATTCCTCCAATTAACTGGCAATACAGTTTCATGTAACTGGCTACTACCACATGTATTGATGTTTGATGGTCCTCCGCCTGTTCTAAATTTTTATTGCCTCTCATTCAGTCATAACACGTTCTTTGCACGTGCTTTCATATTTTTATTGCAGAGTTGTAACTGATTCACGTTTCTTTTATTTACACCTGGAATACTATTAAATGCCACTGAAATGATATGTCCGTAAAAAATAATTATTTTACTTCTCGAATGAGTGAAAACTATTGTTACATAAAAGATGTTACTAGTAATAAGTTTTTTCGATGCCCTTATAATAAGTAAGCACATTGTCCCCTAATTTTAAGAAAATTTGGCTGCTCCGTTTCCATTTTAATGGCAATATGCCTTGTACCAGTTTTAACAGCAGGGTAGTCTTTAAAAGTTAACTCCCTGTAACTCATTATCTTTCCGTACTGCTTAATTACTTGCTTTACATCAAAATCTGAAACCTCAATCGGTACATTCCGTAAAAAAGGAATAGTTAAAAGCATTTCAGCCGAAACAGGTCTAAGAACTTTCGCATGATATCTTATACGTTCTTTACCAACCTCTTTAAATTTTCCACATTTGACACTGTAGCAACTACTTCCTTGCCCTTATCAAAATTAATACTCTCTACTTCACTTTTCCCTAATAATTGTTCTAATCCATCCAATAGTTTGTTTTAAATGTAAGCAGGTTGGACACTTTCTTCGTGACTGTCCTAGGGTTAGTTGTTTTAAATTAGAACTAAGGGCCACATCCATATTAATTGTAGGAGTGGTATAAATGAAAAGGATCACGTTGGGACTTTAAATATAGATCGTAATACAGTTTGTATAAGAAATGAGAAGGGGGTGTAGACGAGAGTATAAATGAGGTTCAAGTGGTGGATGGAAAAGTAGGATGTGGTGGAATGGATAGTGAGTTTAATGATAGTGTAAATACGGTTATGGAGATCAGTGAACTAAACAATAGAATTAATGAGTTGAATATCAGTATTAACAGAATTGGAGATGCGAATGGTATTAGTGATATAGAATGTGTAAATGTTGAAGAGATAAGTGAGGTTGAGAATGATGTGGCTTTAAGTAGTATGTGGACTATTAAGAGACGGAGACGTCATGTATCTAAATCGAAGACAGATGGATGTAGTGAAAACAAAAGTAAGAGTAAAGCTTTTAGGAGGTTATCGTTGACATAGGTATGGATTTTTTTCATCTACAGACATTAAATATTAATGTGTTAAAGGATATGAGGAAACAAGTAGTAATTGCTAACATGATTAAGTGTTTAGGACTGATGTACTTTGTGTGTATAAGATACAAATTTTGATTATATAAGGAAAATTGTTTAGGATGTCAGGTTTTGGGGTTTTGGCCTCTCGTTTTCATACTGGGGTTGTTATGTTAATAAAAAATGATATTAAATTACAGAATTTTCTCTCTGATGGTCTAGGCAGACTCCCTGTTGTGGATTTGGTTTATAATGGTTATTTTTTGCGAATAATTACTGTTTTTGCACCACCAAACATGGCAGAGAGAAAGACCTTTTTTATGTCCTTAGATGTCTATATGAACACTGATAGAATTCTTGTGTTAGTAGGAGATTTCAATACAGTTCTCGATCAAATGTATAAGCATACTACATTGACCTATGATAATACCAGAGATGTGCTAAAGGAATTAATATCGGCTAAGATGTTAATTGATGCTTACTGCTTCTTTTATACTGCATTGTCCAGGCTTTATGTGGCAGGGAAGGGGCACTGCTGAGCATTTAGATAGAATTTATGTAACTGAAAATAGTTTCAAGATTACTGGTATTGCTGTATACGACTTAAATTACAATATTTCTAATCATGGATTAGTAGATGTTAAATTTGAATTGGATGTAAATAATCTTCATACTTACTGTAGGTTAAACTGTATTAATAAGAAGGTTTACGAATTGGAGAATTTTCAATCCCTGGTTATTGAAAGGTTGAAAACGATTAAGAACGATATTAATTGGGGCAACTGGTAAGATTTTAAGGAATTTGCTAGTAATAAGGCTGTAGGGAAGGAGGAAGCCCCTACCTCTACTCGGATTCGGACCCCGTGCTCCCTCTGACCGGTCCTTTCTTTGGACAGTAATCCTAACATTGATCTGCACTCCTGTTGTGTCAACCAATGGCGAAAAACATGGACTGCGTCATTCAGAAACTCCATACCACACAAAAGTATTTTCTTTTATTTTAAAGTTGTATTTACTAATTTACGTTTAGATAAAAAATTAATATTGATAACCTCTACTTTCAAAGTTCCTTCGATAATCTAGCGGCAAAGTACTAGGACAATGTATCCTACAACAAACACCACCTTCTCAAGGCAAGACAGATATGACAGATGCACAACACTCCTGCTGCTGCCGTCCGACGGTAGAGGCTCTCTGTCCGCCTCCCAACGACACCTTTATGTACTAGATGGCTAATTAGCATATTGTAACTTATGCGGAGAATAAAATTAATTTGTTTTTAAAGATAAATAATGAGTTAATTATTTCTATAAACAACAAAGTAATAATACATAATTCGTCGTTAATTCCAAACATCAAACAAAATTAATAAAGAGAAAAAGTTCAAGCTGAGAGTTTAACGAAGTTAAAAACGACAAACATGGCGACAACAGGTAAGTGGTTTCTCATTCCTCACAAGGCTTTACATTTTACGAGACTACTTAGGGGGAAGTCTTTTAAACAACTGAAAATGTACCAGCGAACATTAACTAACTTATTACATTGTAATGATGAAACTAAAAGGTTTGATGACCAGATTAGGGAGATAGAGGAGATGATTAATGAACATCTGCAATATGAAATTAAATTGCAATATGAGGAATATAAAATTATGTCCTAAACAGACTGATATGAAGAAATTCTTTAAAAAAAATAGAAGGCTAGATTGTAAGTTGAAAATCGATAACCCGATTGTAGATGATGGCACTATCATTTCTGATAGAAATCAAGTCTTAACTGTTTTATATGAACATTATAGTAAGCTTTTTGAGAAAAATGATGAATGCCAGCAGATATGGGAAATCTTTCAGGATGGTATTAAGATTGTTGACCATTCGGACTTGCAAGCTATTCAACGTGAAATAACTATTGACGAGGTTGAGAGGTCGAGACTTTCGCCCCCTCCTGTCAGTTCTTTACGTAGTGTAGATTTTTATTTGTACATTAACCTCTCGACCCTCCAACAACCTTTAAAAGGACCTTGCCACCTCAATGAAATACTTTATTATTCTTGAAAAGCATTTATTATTAATAAGAACCAACTTACAATTTAACCAATTTAATAACGATAACAATTATGACACTGTCAACCTCTGATGACTTCCAGCCTGAACTTCGGTTATAAAACCAGCACAATAAAAGACACGACGAACTAATCCAAAACGTAGTCACCACAGTCCTTCTAAACAAGTCCAAAACACAACGGACAAACGTTGACGGTCACCAACACGGCCACATCTTTCAAGTACATAATGTGTACTTGCAAGATGTGGCCTCTACTTCTGTGTGTACTACACATAGAAGTAGAGGCTGACTTACGGCATCTCCCGGCGTTTTCTTATATCGTCCAGTTAATTAGCATATTGTAACATTAAAATTAAATTTTATTTTTCTTTATTAAACAATTAACGACGACTGAATTTTTTTTCTAAAACGTATTAATAAAAATTTTCATTAATTATAATAATAAACAAAACATATTAATAAATCAAAACGATAAGAAGAAAAACCGTCGACGAGGCTATGGCAGCGGCAGCATGGCGTGCAATTCAGGTAAGTTATTCCTATAGTTCCTTGCAACCTCTCCTCAAAAAGTCGGAACTGGGGGAAAAGGGGCCCAGAACCGACTACACATCTTCTCTTAATCACTCTCTTTTAATTCTAAACAGGCCCTCCAACGGAGCAATACTGTCTCCGTTGGAGACAGTATTGCTCCGTGATTAAGAGAAGATGTGTAGTCGGAGGGCCTGTTTAGTATTGCCTCATCTTTGATATATTCTGGCCTAAACGGCCTCACTCGTGATCCCTCACAGTGATCTGGAAACTGATCAACAGAACTCATCGGCGTAAAATGGGCCAAACTGTGCCTTCGTCGTTTCTTTCCACAATTCCTCCATTCCTGATTACTATCCTGGGAGGTACTACAAAAAACTGAAAGGGAAAACGGAGTCCCTGTTCGGGCGCCAATTGCAAAGTCTCTAATTCTATCGAATACTAATATCAATAATAAATACTTAAACCTAACGGTTAACATGATTCTGCAAATCCAAAGTTCTGCCTGAGCTCAAGTCTTTTACTATTTTCTAATAAGTATAAATACTGTATATTCAAAAACGATGATAAAAGTTTAACGTCTAACCGGCAAATTAAACAACTGGAACTTACAAACTATAAAAGTATCAAAAAGTGTTATAACTAGACCGGCAAAAACTACGTTAGAAGCTTACAACTAGTAAATTGAATAAATTCTCAAAACAAGTTAACAATAAAAATATTTTAACAATTATATTTTAATAATAAAAATATAAATTTATTAGACTCAGAAACCACTTACAAAAGTGTAATCAAAGCTTTAATAAAGCAACTTCAAATATTCAACAAAACTTATTTAATCAAAATTCAAATATTCAAAATCAAAATTATTCACAATTAATAAACCATAAAGACTACTTAAATTCTACTACCTCCATAACCGATACAAACTTTAAACCACTGTAGATCTTTTACAAGAATTTAATAATAAATGTCACTCAAGCAATTTCACTTAGAAATCAACACCTCTCCGAGTCATCGGAATGTTAGGCTTTTATACTGGGCGATGTACAGTCCCGCATTGCTTCATTTACATAAGTCGTGCAACAAGTTTAATTTTATTAGTTTACAGAACTAAATCAATTCGTGTCATCCTCTTTACAGTTTAAATCATAAACCGAACACAGCATCGATAAAAGATCATTCTTATTTTCTTATATCGGAGAGTGGTAAAATTATTTAGAGGAGATGACGTCACAAACCAAGAAAACTCTCGGAAGGCGGATGTCCGTTCCGTAACACATAATTACCAAATACGAAGACAGAGAACATGGAAGTAAGTAAACTCGTAAACAAAAATATAATACGTTAAACAATAATGAATGTAACGATAAAATAATAAGAACATAATAACTCTGACCTATCCTATTTATTATTTTAACTTCTTCACAAGGTTAATAATGTAATCGATGGTCTGAGGAAGGATAAGGCGGTGGGGATAGCTTTATTACATCCGGAATTCTATCGTTTATTTAGAGAAGATTATCTGAAATTTTAACATCATTGTATAATTTCGGATTCTTTCCTGCTGTCTTTCGTTCAGGTTTATTGGCACTTATCACCAAGGAGAAAAGTGTAAATATAAACATTAATGATAGAAAACCCTTAAGTTTGTTGAACATCGACTATAAAATTGTTAGTGCTGTATATGCTAACAGGTTGATGCGGTTTTGTCATCTTATATAGTTAATAACCAATCTGCTGGCCTAAAGGAGCAAAGTATTCATGAAAATACTATGTTTACCAAACTCTTATTTTTATCTCTATACATTCTAACTAAGGCCTTGTCAATATTTCAAATCGTATTTGCTAAGGCCTTCGATAATGTTAGTCATTTTGTGCTAAGAGAAATTTTTGTAAAGATGGGCATTGACTGTGACTGGATACATAAATATGAGTTTATTTGAGAAGGCTATTTCTTATATCGGTATTAGTAGATATGTCACTGGGAAATTTAATATATATATAAAGATATACGTCAGGGATGTCCATCTGCTATGGTGTTATTTATCATCTATATTAACTTATTGTTGGAGAAGATTAGGCTTGCTGAAGATGTTAAAGCTGTATATTTACCTGGGAGTTCTGATCATGTCAAATTCATAGAACATGCTGATAATGTGAATTTTTTTTTTGTGATATTGTGTCATATAAATATGTTAAACAAACATTGGCTGATTTTTGCCAATTAACGGGTACAAAAATAAATTGTAATAAAACTTGTAATTACTACGAGTATTGAGTGTTTATCCTATTATTTCCAAAATTAAAATTTTGGATATTTGGTATGGTGCTGATGATGATAAATGTAATATTGATAGTATCACAACAAAGGTGAAGGATGAAATTACACGGTTTAATGATACGTAGTTTTATATGCCAGAACGAACTTTGATTATAAAATCTGTAATTCTTGGTAGGGTGATATATTATATGTACACCTTGAGTTTTTCAAAGGCATCATTTAGACAAATAGAAAATATGATTTATAGATACTTCTGTCAGAATGGTGTTAAGGGCAAGGGATTTGCTTAAAAGCCGAAACAACTTGGAGGATGGGGTTTCCATGATCTGTACTTGTTTTCTTTGTCAGTTCAATTGTCTTTGCTTATAAATACTCTTAAATTTAGTCAACATCTCCTTAAGATCTTTTATTAATATTTCATGGGTGAAACTGTGAGAGATGTTACTGAGTTTGATGATACGTAAAACATAATAAGACTGTCTCATATATTGATAAATGAAAGGAATATCGACCTAAATTGAGTTCTTTGATCCCGAGTTTGACATCAAGAATTAGATCTAGACATATTTATAGCTGTATTTGTGAATATGACGACTTACCTGATTTGACATTAGTCAATTGGAAGCGTGTGCATGATTTGTCACTTTCGCCGGAAGTTCAAGAGTCTAACTGGCGCTATGCTGTGGGAGCGTATGCTACTAAGGCTCTCCTATACAAAATGAAAAGGATAAAACATGATAAATGTACTTTGTGCAATGCTGAAGAGACACCTATTCATATTGTTAGCATTTGTCACATGGCTAATTTTCAGTGGCAATAGATGGGAAAATTGTTCAAATGTTATGTTACTGAAGATAACATTTTGAGGCACACAAACTATAAAGCAGTTAATTCATACTTGTTTAATTGTGTTTTGTGAATTGTTAAACGCTACTTGTGGAAGGCCAGGTATGAAATTTAAAATATGATAAGACGCGGACACACCTGGCCTCCTCAAACTTTGGATTATTGAAGATAATAAAAGTAAAATTATGATTGATAAGAGGGTTTTCTGTGTCACAATTTGGGAAATTATATACAGATACCTTGGTGCGATATGGAATGGGGAACGTTGATTGTATAGAAATAATTAATATTTAGATAATTGATTTATATATTTTTATTTGTTTTATTGTGATGATTGAATACTTCTGTGGGAAAATATATGTTAGTTTTAGTATTTAATAATAATTTTATAACAACTTTATTGTTGATTCATACTTACCTGGTTTTGTGTTGTCTTGTGGATCTTATTCTGGGTCTTGAAAATCTGTAGGGAAAGAAAATTGATTTATACTTATCTGTTTTTTTTTTTTTTTTTTTTGCTAGTCTTTGTGGCTGGTGGTTTATTTGTAAGTTTGTAAATTGTATATTGTATTACTATTAGGTGTTTTAAATTAAGTTATACTTACCTGGTTGTTTTTTTTGTGATATTGGTCTTTTTTTATATATATATGTTTATAATGTGATGAACTTGTGTGTTAATACTTTAGGGAAGATTTTAGTATTAATTGATATTTAAATTTAATTATTGATACCTTATTGTATAAATAGTCATGTTTGCCTTGTATCTAATTTTTTATGTAACTTATCAGGCAGCATTTTATTATGAAATTGTAATTTGCACAAACTTTACTGTATATACTCTGTTATTTTGA
The DNA here is from genome assembly GCA_011317285.2 of Androctonus mauritanicus. Taxonomy (NCBI): domain Eukaryota; kingdom Metazoa; phylum Arthropoda; class Arachnida; order Scorpiones; family Buthidae; genus Androctonus; species Androctonus mauritanicus. The sequence goes on from WUQG02031093.1 coordinate 9,561, forward strand.
CTTTATTGGTTTGCCTGACTTAGCGAGCACACCACCCTGTGTTTTTTCTTTGTGATGGGCTCTGCTGTTGTATTTTCCTTTTTGAGCACTAAAACTTTTGAAAAAATAAAATAAAAGTAAGAAGTTTTTTTACCTTCTATTGATGACCAAGTACTGTTCTTTTTATGTAATGATGCACTGTTGGTCTTTGTCTTCAACATCTTTGTTTTTTCTAATTATTTCTAACAGTACTTCTTTTTCAAATATAGTAAATATTTGTCATCTTTTCCATGGTAAGAATACACAAAATTTAACATCTATAATCTGATAAGTTTCTGAAAGTACTGCAGTTTCAACATGACATTATTAGCACGTGATATTTTAAACCAATAATATGACGGTTTACTAACAGTAAGAGATCGTCTCTGGGATCCAGGACCGTAACTACGGTACGCAGCGCCTGTGGCAAGGGTCAAACTTGCGCCCCGATTTTTTCATGTAAAGATAACAATGCTGAGACTGAATTATCTCTATCAAAATGAGTTGATTTTGAATCTGTTATAAGATAATTATTTATTTGTAGGTATAAATAAAAAATCGTTATACAATTTTCATTCGTATTTAATAAGCAAAAATTGAAAAATACAGGTACTATAGTACAAAATCAAAATAATATTTATCATAAAAGACTTAAGTTTAACATATTTTATAAAGGAATTTTCCTAGCTTTTTTTGCAATTTGTTACATATGTTTGCAACACAACTTTTTACACAAATTATAGTTTGTTAAAATATTGCAATGTTTTTGCAATATCTTTTTCAATTGCTATTATAGACATATTTGTCAATCGCTCTTCTCCAATGGAAGAACGTAGGTACGACTTTACGATCTTCAATTTGCTAAATGAACGTTCACAGGAAGTTGTTGTAACAGGCATTGTTAAGGTTTGGATACGTATTGTGCAATGAGAATTCGTATTCATATTCGTAATATTTGAAAAGCATCCATATCGCCTAAATTTTCAAATACTTCCATCGCTTGATATTTGAAACTCTCTATTTTATACACAAATTCGGAAACATCTAAGTCGGTATTATATTTCAAAGCCAAGTCAGCTGCGCATTGTTTCAGATGATTTAGCAGCAAAAATTTTAATGCATGTCCATTAAAAAAACTGAAATCGTTTGCGACCTCTTGTAAAGCTGTAAATTTGTTATTGAGTTGCACGAGTATTAGATCTAATACTTCACAAATTTCTTTATTTAGTAATACAGTTTCATTCATTGAAAACGAATTATCAGAAGCCTTCTCACCAGGCAATTTTTTATTTTGCGCGTCTCTTTTCTGGTATGCAAGTTTCAATTTGCATTTCTTCAGCTAAACTTTTTGCCGAATTGTGAAGCGCATCAAAGAAATCATTTCTATAGTGCTGAATTTCATCAGTTAGTGCTTTTATCATTTTCATACCATTTTCAATAGTAGTGTGAG
>WUQG02031104.1:0-11027 GCA_011317285.2 Androctonus mauritanicus
ATATTATTAATCCTGCCATAGTGCTGATAAGTTCAATTTTTAACTAAGCGGCAGTGTAACTTGGATAGAATTAGAATTATGAAGATAAATCAAAAACTGTCTTTCTTTTAACAGTTAATAGTAATAAAGTAATATGTTTTCTTCTTGAGGAGAAAAGATTGAAAGTTCAGTGATGACTATATAATGCAGTAATGAGGTCAGAATTTGTGACACGCACATATATCATTTCCGATTATAGCAAATAATCATTTCTTCATGTATTGTTTATTATTTTTTCTTCTAGTATTTATTTTTTAATTGTATCATTATTTGTTAAGTCATTTTAATCTGCATTTTTACGAAACTGTTTTAAAATTTTTTTAGTATATATAAAATAAGAAGCTAGCTGTATACCAGAACATCTTAATCATTATTTAAAACTTAATAGCTTAAATAAAAATGAAAAATCAGATAAACAATATATTACGACATCTAAGAATGAAGAAATTTATCAAAAGTTTTTCTATGTAAATATAATTAAACATTTAAAAGTATGTTTACACACACTTCAAAGTGATGTGATGTGATGTGATAAATTAGTTTTAGAAATGGCTAATTATCAAACCAAATATTTTGATTGTGTAAGTGTTGAAAAATTCTTTAATATCAACATTTTATTTTATTTTTTTCATTTGGAACTAATATCCCATGTTTGCTAGTCCTGGTTTGAAATATATAATGTTGAGTTTCTCTTTGGGATCAGTTTTTCTTCAGCTTTCATCTTCATTTACACATGGCAGTATTTGATTCATAAAGGTCAAAGGTATGCTATGTATGCTGAATTAGTCCTAAATTGTTCATTGTGGATAGTAAAGTTTTTTCTGTTTTGATTACAGAATTCAGATCTTACTTTCTTAAATATTTTTTTATAAATGTTATTGGATATCCATGCTTTTTTCACTTTCTAAGAAAATTGTAAATTCATTTTCTCTGTCTATTTGCAGGGTAGAGTAAGTAAACTATCTTTTCAAATAAGCATTAAATACAGCTTGTTTATAGCTTCTAGAATCCCTTGACCAAAAGTATAATGTTAAAATTCTAAAAATAGTTTCTCAAATATGAAAGTGATATATTCTTTAATGAGAGCATTACATCAAGGAAGCTTACATCTGTGGAACTTTTCTGTTCTAGATTAAAAGATAAACTCATAGTATTGCAAGAACAGTCTCTCAAGATCTTTATCCTCATTTTCCCATGTTATGTAGATATCTACATAATGTAATTACAGGTTGTTCTTGATTTACAATAGAATGTTTATGTTATGGCCAATGCCAGAAGTTGAGCCATTCACAAAGTGGCTGGCCACTTCTAGATTTGGCCAAATCATTTGGCAAAACCTTGAAATATATGATAATTTATGACTATTTCAGGCTCTGGCCAGCCAATTCACGAGGTAGCCAACAATCAATGGCCAATTGGAGAATTGTCCAAGAAAAAGTAGCCAAAGTTAGAAGTTTTGCAGAGCTGATCATACAGTTACAAGAGTTGATCATACCAATTCTAATTCATGTTATTACCACTGTGAAAATCTTTTTAGTTTAGTCAAAGTAGAAAAAATTATTTCAAAACAAAAAGAAAAGCTAATCAGTATTCAAATAGTTTTATTTAAATTGAAAAATTAACAAAAGCAAAAAATGTCTTTCAAAATTGAATAATACATCAAAGAAAACAGTAGTAATATTGTTTATGGTTAGAAAAATCATGTCAAAAGGAAAAATGTATTTAAAGTTGAAAAAACATGTATAAATATTTTTAGTGAATAGTTTAAAAAATTACAAGAAAGAAATGATGCTTAGAATGATGATTTCTTATAAGAATTTGCAAAGTTCTTTCCTTAATTTTAATCTTAAAAATAAAAACCAAATAATTAAAATGATATATATAATTTATATTTACAAAAATGCACTTTATTATCAATATATTAAAATTAAATTGCTATTTAAAATTTTATGAATTAATAACTGTCAAATTAAATGAATAAAGATATTAAAAACTCTGCTGAATTTTTGAGAATATTTATTATACTTTTTAAACAAATGATAGATTCACACTAAAAGTTATATATGTTATGGACAAAGTGATTAATATACAGGCATTATTTATAATGCCCGTATATTATGAATAATGACAAACAAAATCAGGTATTATAATAAATTTCACATTATCATAATTTATCACATTGACAGGTGAGTATGAATATTGATATCATATGGTCAGGAAAAGTGATGCTAATGATATCTTTTCATCAATATTAAAAACAATAGGGGTTGGAGAGGAGAAAAGAGGAGTGACCGTTTTTCTCCTTTAAGCTGATTTTTATGACTTTATCATAATGTTGACAGAATTATAAAATTTTATTAATAATTCATTTTGTTAACATTAATTAAAACAGTTAATAATATTTACCTTTTAAAAATATTCTAGTTTATGAAATTTTCACAAATTATTTTGTTATAAGCTATATGCAAAGGAATTACCAAAATAAACTTATTTTAATAATTATTCTAATTATTATGTGTCTGTTGATTTATTAAAGATTTTTTTTATTTAATTAATCGTAAGTAGATATAGTAAAATACTGATTATCTAGAGTAATTGTTACCAGGGTGTCTGGATAATTAATGCTTCACTGTAATATGATTAATTTTTTAAAATTTATTATAATGCCTGATTTTGTTTGTCATTATTCATAATAGCCAGGCATTATAAATAATGCCTATATTAATCACTTTGTCTATAACACATATAATGCTGAAAATATTTTGTATATATTATAATAAAATATTAAAAATTTACCATTTTTGCCAGAATAGTTCATAAATATGGTATTTCATTCTTATCTTTTTTTTATCTTATAGGAATAAACCAAAAAACAAATCTGTAATGTATTATGATAAATTGATTACAGAAATCTTAACAAAAGGGTGTCTCTACCCTTTTCCTTATTCTGAGAGACAATCCCATTCGTATTGGTGGGTGGATAAGTTCTATACATGGACGGTTCTATAATCTCTTGTATCAGTATGATAACACCAATGTATGATGTGACAGATAATTCCATTTTCACTGTTGAATAAGACAAAATTCACATGAATACACTCCACTACTTAGCTCTGCAAAATTTTTAGCTTTGGCCACTTTTTCTTGAAAAATTCTCAAATTGGCCACTGATGGTCAGCCGCATCATGAACTGCCAAAACCTGAAATAGTCATAACTTATCCATTTTTGGATAAGTTAAAGAATAGATTTTTATTGGAATGTGACTACCTTTCTACGTATCCATCTTTAGTGGCACATTTTTTCCCCATATACAATGGGAGACCAAAAAGTTTTTATTCTCACTATGATGTACGTGTGCTATAGATATAGAATTGTAAACAATGACATGTTACTGTCTTACTAATATACATGCCTTCTTTTGTTTTGACAATTCTGTTTAAAAGAACAGAAAATAGAGAAATCTATTGGAATTAGAAGCCTGATAGATGATGTCATGCTGGACAAACTGAGTATCAATTCATGATACAGTTCCTTCATCTTCAAGGGAAAACTTCATGAAGAGTCCACAAAGAGATGTCAACTGTATATGGGAAGGAATGTCCATATGAAATTGTGAAACAAAGGAAACAGGAATTCGAATATGGTTGCATCAGCATGTAAAATGACCCAAGAGAAATTGTTGAGCAAATTCATGTTGCCTGTGTTTTGGGACAGCAAAAGTGTCATATTGATAGATTACTTACAAAAAGGGTTAACTATAACACAGGAACTTGCTACAGAAGCTACAGGATAATATCAAGGAAAAAACATGTGGTTTGCTGACAAAAGATATATTGCTGCTAACTGACAAATGCAACTGCACATTGAGTTGCAGAAACAGTCACTTTTCTGCATAAATATGGCTATGAAACCTTAGTTCATCCCCATATTCTCCTGATCCAGCACCTTTGCTTTTTCTTGTTTCAAAATATGAAAGAATATATTCATGGGAAAGAAGTTTCTTTGATGATGAGGTAGTCATTACTGCTGCAGAGAACTGGTTTGTCTTCAAATATGCCAACTACAAAGATAGGATTAAACAACTGTTCCATAGGTGTGAGAAGTGTATGGCCCTAGGAGATGGATAAGTAGAAAAGGAGATGGATTAAGTAGAAAATTTCAAATCTCTAACACATCTGTATTATGAAGGTAAGAATGTTTTTGCTTCCTCACATAAGAAACCTACTTCTAGTTTTATCATCATAGCTAATTAGTTGAGGGATTCTAGAAGCAGATCATATTTAATGCATATTTTAAAAGACCGTTTACTCACTGTATACTGCAAGTAGATAAAGAAAATGAATTTGCATCTATCTTAGAAAATGGAAGAAAGCATGAGTATCCAATAACATTTACAAAAAATATCTAAAAAAGTAAGGGCTAAACCTTGTAATTAAACAGAAGAAACTTTGCTAGCCACAGTGAACAATTTAGGACTAATTCCATGTATACAGCAGTACCCCAATCTTTATGAATCAAAACTGTCAAAAGTCTAGAATAGCAGTTCTCAAAGAAAATTTTTATGTGGCCATATTAGCAGCCAGGAGAAAATGCTGGTGGTCATACTGATTTGAACAATCCATCTTTAATGTCACATTTTTTTCTTTGAATAGAAATAAGTTTATAAAATCACTAGTATGAAGTGAAGTTCAACATTTATAACACTCAATCTTTCCTACAACTTTAGTAATATTTACAAAATAAAAAAAATGTGAACTTTTTACTACAAGGATGAGTCTAGTATTGACTAGCTGCAAGATTTTAGAAGGATTTGCTTTACACATTGGAATAAATGATCTCTTTAGTCATATAACGTATTTATTATGTGAGTAAAAAGTTTCAAATAAAAGCATTTGATCAAACTTTAAAGTAAAATGTTTTGGATGAATTCTTATTCACAATAAGAGAAATATTTGTTTCAAATCTCACAAATAAAAGGTAATACTTGTTTTTATTCATTTGGCCCAATTAATTAATGATTAATTTAATTTCAAAATATTTTAATTGTGCAAGTAATCATAGTGCAAATATTCCTAAACTAGCCAAATTTTATTTCTAGTGATCTATTTTAGAATTAAATAATCATTAATTTGGCAGTTTATTAATTACATTATGGTAATTACATTCTGTAATTTTTTGAAACTTAAGTTTGGAATATTGAAATGAATAAAAATCTTTACCCATATATTTTTATTCACCTATATATTTTCTTATATATCTTTATGCATTTTTTTTAATTGCCAAATAAAGAACTTTTGGAAGAATTGTTTATGCCGTTAATGCAAAATTAATGATTATTTATTAATTTTTAAACAAATAATCATTAATTTGGCAGTTTAATTCTAAAATAGGTCATTAGGATAAAATTTGGCTAATTTAGAAATATTTAAATGAAATAATCCCTTAATTAGGTTAAATTATGATTTGATCTTAATGCAAATTCTCAGTCTGAAGAATTTTTCACAAGTGATTTTAAAGGTGTTATAAAATGTCATTAGCGAATCATCAAAATATTTATGAAAAATTAAGATTTTGGAATTTTATTAAACACATTTTGATATTGATTATTTTACGATATTTTGCAGCATAGGCTGAGAATTCACACTTGTATATTGGAGGTTAGCATACAATAGTTCCTGTACTAATGCAGTTTCAAAGATACAGTTTTTACAAAAATTTGAAAACAAATTTGACAAAAATAAAAAAAAGTTACAGATATGTAACTATTTTTATTTTTGTCAAATTTTCATAAAACAGAAATGAAAAATTCATTAAACATTTTATTTTTTGCAAAAATATCACTTATAACTTTAAATCATCTTATCTATTAAAGTATATTCATAAATTTCATTTTGCTATTCTGTTTAATAATGCACTCATTCATGTATGTTGAATTTATGCATTGTCAAACATAGGTAGTTTTCTATTTATGTGGAAATTTTTTGAATGAATTAACCATCCAAATCAGGAACCTACTATAATTATAAAAACATATTTATACCATATTCGAACTTGATCTATGACAATATGTCATAAAATGCTAAAATTAATCAATTTAATTCTTTAATTATGATTATTATTTTACTAATATATACTAAATAGTTTATTTATTTGTATTTTTACTGTTTTATACAAGTATATTGAAATTTATGATTAATCAAGCACAATAAACTGCTGAAAATGTTTTCAGCTTAAAATATATCATCATCAAATTATATAAAATAAATAGTTTTCTGCAATTTGATGCAAAATTTATCATATATTATATATATGAATACAGATAATGAATTTTTGAGAATACAGTAAATTTTTTTGATTTTCACTTCAAGAAAATTATTTTTCATGAATTATTTCAAAATCAAAACTTTTCAAGAATTATAGTTAATATATATATATATATATATATATAAAACAAACAAACTTATTAAGAACTAATAATTAAACAATAATCAAATATCAGCCAAAATATCCATAACATTACAAATTAATTTAAAAATAACTGAAATTAGCAATTCATGTGTCATTAATAACTATTAACATCAATTATTTCAAAATTAATTTGCAATGCTTATGGTTATTTGGATTATATTTGATTTTGTTTAATTATAGATAAATTTAACACAAATGCAGGCATACTTTGCTTCACTTTTCGGCACTTCACTAATATGCCACTTCTCAATTATACTCCATGTTTTTAATTTCTCTCTCAAAATGAAAATTTTCTGCAAAATAATATTCAGAATAGGTATATAAAATATAAATTAATGCATAGATGGGCTAGGACAGGAGCCATCTTGGAAAACTAAAAGTATGATACCTGGAATCGAACCTGAATTCTGAAAAGTGATACACAAATGTTTAAAATGCATCCAAACTTAATCAAAAAACTACTTCATTTTATTGGTTAACATATATAATAATACTCAAGCACTTCCAGCAGTCAAACAGTAATAATTTATTAAAGGCAAACGTTGTCAACAATTTTTTGTTGTCATCATCAGGGTAACATAGAAGTAAATAGAAAACACACAAAGAACAGAGAACATGCTTCACACGAAACTTAAAATTACATTGAAAAGGTTACCATAGCAACGTTATAAGTAGATAAACAATAAATAAATAAATAAATAACATAAATTAAATGAGTATAGCCGTCGAATTATGGCAGTACAAAATAATACAACTAGTATAATACCACTAAATAAAAACAAAATGAACATAAAAATTAAAAAGTGGGCTAATAAGCCACAAAGTCCTAGGCATCGGGGTTAATCGTATCTTTTCATGTTCTTTTAATCTTAGCCAACTTGCCTGCAGCACTTATTTATTAAAAGAACATGGAAAGATATGATTAACCCTGATGCCTAGGACTTTGTGGCTTATTAACCCACTTTTTAATTTTTATGTTCATTTTGTTTTATTTAGTGGTATTATATTAGTTGTAACTGCCATAATTCGACAGCCATAATTTGTACTGCCATAATTCGACAGCTATACTCATTTATGTTATTTTATTTATTTATTGTTTATCTACTTATAACGTTGCTATGGTAACCTTTTCAATGTAATTTTAAATTTCGTGTGAAGCATGTTCTCTGTTCTTTTTATGTGTTCTATTTACTTCTATGTTAGCCTGATGACGACAACGGAAAGTTGTTAAAAACGTTTGCCTTTAATAAATTATTACTGTTTGACTGCTGGAAGTGCTTGAGTATTATTATATATGTTTAAAATGCAGCCATCTGGCTAATTTTTTTAGGTCTAGCACTATTGTGCCCATAATGAATAATAGTGTAAATATGTTTTTAGGTTTTTATATGTATTAGCAAATGAAAAAGAGCTGTGATTCATTTAACAGATGTGCTTTGGAATGTAACTGTCACAATAACAAGATATATCTGTATTTGATGAAAATTTTATAATTTTTAAATAAAACTAAAGCAAAACGATTTGTTTATTTGCTGCTGCTTTAAATTTAAATTCAATTTTGCATTTAGAATATAGACTATTCAAAAAGAAATAGAAAGGAATAATTAAATAGACAATATCCATCATTAATTACTGTATTATATATAAAGCACTATTAATCTCACTTAATATTCTTGGAAAGTTTTAAATCTATCAGTATAATATCAACAATCTTCTGGGACTCAAGACCAATCTGAAATTCTCATATTGAAATTAATAAAATCTGAATTTTCATTTTATTAATTTCATCTAATGAATTTTCAAAGGAACACATCTCTTTCATAGAACAAGGAATAACTGCATAAACAATTTTTTCAAAAGTTCTTTATTTGGCAATTAAAAAAAATGCATAAAGATATATAAGAAAATATATAGGTGAATAAAAATATATAGGTAAAGGTTTTTATTCATTTCAATATTCCAAACATAAGTTTCAAAAAATTAAAATAATTATGATAATTTGAACACAAAATGCAATTTCAGGAAACACTAACAAGATAATAAATGTAGTTGATACTAATTATAGTGTTTCATTTTATAAAATCTAATAACTTAGGTAATTCCACAATAACTTTTACAAGTCATGTTTAATATTGATATGAACTTGTTTGCTTATGAGAAATGTTATTAGATGAATATTGATTATAATTTGTTTCTGAAAAATAAATTATTATTACGAATTGATATAATAAAGTGAAACGAATAAAATGTATTTATTTATGTTAGTATAATAATATTTTTAAATCAATTTACGAATAAAAATGAATAATGATACACTACATTGACTTTATGACAATTATTAATTTGAATATATTACTTTTAACTTCAATAAAAATAAATTTGTTTTATATGAATGAAACTAAACATTTTTTAATTCAAAAATAAGTAGCTATTTAATTTTTCTGATATCATGTTTAATTAAAATAAAATTTAGTATACCCGAAATTCTATATTTAAAATATATATTTTTATTGGAAGGAAATTTTCATGTTTTATTTTTATTTTTTTTTAAGTATAAAAGTTGTTTCCTTAAAGCATTTAAAACATAGGTTTAGGTCAATAAAAATTGATGGATCATGTAACGTAAAAGATTCAATGAATTACGCATTAGTCATCAGAATATGACCTTGCATGAAAGATTATATCTCTATTAAATATAATTTAATTAATGAGGTTTATCCATATATTGATCACTATCATCTTTCAATGCATGGTTTTTTAAGGATAAGCAAAATTCCACTTCCTAATGTTAATTTTAGTAATTGGATTTTAAAAACAGATTAAAAAAACTTTTGGCCACACTTACAGCTGACGGTTCGATCGGAACCCGATGTTTTTGCATTATTAGACATCCTGACTTCCCAATTCTAAAAACGAACTACCGAAACGAATAAACAGTTAAAATGTGGAACAGACGAACCGTTCACAACATCCGACAAAATGGCGCCCAATACTGTTACTGCGCATTATATTATGCGCATGCAGACGATATCTAAACAATTTACAGTATTTATTTTATTCCTTTTGTCGGTTTACTTTTAATTAACTAATTTTTCTTTAAAGTAAATAGACTAAATGATACAATTATAGAAATTATCTAAATTTAAAAGAATAAATTGTTCATTTAAATAGTGAATCTATTTGATAAGCAGACGATTTTTGAGCGATATCATAAAAATCGAACATAGTTTCTGTACGATTTTTTATCGATATAATTACAAATAAAAAAAAAAAAAATTCTTTCGAAACTCTGATAACTTATAATTAGCTTTACAAAACTTAAAGAATCTGAGGTTAAACTTAAATTTTCGAAATAATATTACACAACTACTACTTTTATATTTAATTTATATCCTAACCGTAATTTTCAAAAACCACTATAAAAAAGTAAATAAATTTATTTTTCTTAAAATAACAATATGTTTAGCGAATCTTAATAGGCAAAACATTCAGTTATTTATCTATTTTCATCATTAATTCTCTACATATATTGTATATCTTAAATTAAATTAAAGTTGGCCCCAAGTGGGAGGTCCGATCATATACCGCGTACACTAAGCTATTGAAAGAAACTGACGTCACATTAGTGACGTAAATGATAATCTGACTATTTTCCTTATTTTAAAGGAAAATGTCTTTCAATAATAAAACAATATGTAAAATTCGTGAAATGAAGTGATTGATGCATAAAACCTATTCAATACATATATTTTAATTACAATGCAAACAATTTTTTTTTCATATTTTTGTTAATGTAGATTCTCCTATAAAAAATAGCGATTTCGTAATTATTTTAAAATATTGCGTATTAATAAAAAAAATATTTTTTTAAATAAAAATTTTAAATTCCGATGAATAAAAAATTTATATAAAATTAATTTCTTTTTATAACGAAAAACAATCTTGTCACTAATTTATTAATATTTTTTTTAAAGATTGGCAATACGATTAAAAAATATCTAATATGGAAGAAATAGATTTAGACGCCACTGTTTGGTTAACGATTTAATAAAATAAAGTAATGACGTCAACTAAAGTACGGTACGTCTAAATTGCAAACAAACATCGTAAGTAGTTGGCTTATTTTTTTGCATATTAAATGTTTTTGATTAGATATTATTTGTCATTTAGATAAAATTTATTTTTCCGAGAAAGAGAATCCAACATGTCAAACAATCGGCTATAATACTGTAATTCTCGTGAACTATCTTAAAATACGATTTTAACTTATGATAGAGAAATATAAAACAAATTTATTACTATTTTAAAGAAATTACAGCCAAAATATCGTATTTTCCCGGATGTTAGTGGTTTTTATTGATAATATGCGACGTAAAATTTATCATCAGATGTTGTACTGACAATTTTTCATATTTCGTGTTTCTTTATATAATATGAAACAACTTCTCTCGATAAACAATAGCAGTAGCGTTCGCAGGATTTTGTCAAGGGGGTTTATTTTGAAATTTGTTACATTTTG
>WUQG02031115.1:0-11027 GCA_011317285.2 Androctonus mauritanicus
ATTTTTTAGCGATCGGTACTGAGACTACCGCATTACCACTACCGTCCTTGGGAAAGGTTATAGCGAATAGACTATAACTCTTCTATCAGTTAAAATTGCTTAACTTGGCAAAAATCTTAAAATCTTATTATCTAATTAACTATATATAGAAAACGCTTACGACAATGTATTATATATTCGCTAGAATTAGATTACTCCCCTGTGGCATAGAAAGTTGAAATTTGGAGATATTATAGAGATACAACCGGACTGGATCGGAAAAAAATGGAAAACCCGAAATTCCATTTTAAAGGATTGTAAAGATGGAAGCGAAATTTTCAAAGTTTATTTTATGGCAATAAAATCGATGTTTCTCAAATAATTGAGTGTTTCTTATTGAGAAATTATCCGTCGAGATATTGGTTGAACTTTTACGGATATATAGATTAAAAGATACTTCTTACAGATGAATTGAAGTTCCTGGAAATATTATTTGTAATTTAACAAAAACTGAAAATAACGTTATTAATAATGTTATTGTCAGTTTAGTAACGTGTTTACGTTAGCAACGTTTTTAATAACGTCATTAAAAGATATTAAAAATATATTAAAAGAACAACTTATTAATATTAAAAAATATTAAAAAGTTGTTCTTTTTTTCAAGAAAATTGTCCAGCTGTACTAGAAAGTTGATTTTTTAGTGCTTAGACATATCGAGAGATGCTTAATAGTTCCATTGTTCCGCAATATAATTAACAGATGTCGTGCTTCTGAAACAAGATTTCATCAATACAGAATGAATAGTCGCTCATTTCCACAGCTTGCCATTTCGGTCATCAAATCTTAACTGCGACTTTCAGTTGTAGGAATGCCCGATAGGAATACTAACACTTGTAAGAATGCTAACATTTAGAGCGAGTTTTCAGAATATATTTATAATTTTGCATCTTCGAAAGACAAAATAGTGCCCGTAGCATGTCCTGACGGGGCATGCTACTGGTCTGAAATGCCCGGCATCCCAATTGCACGGAGAAGAAACCTTGCCTTTCAGCCCCCGAAATGCCGCCAAATGGATTGATTGCGGACCTGAAAGAACAGTCAAGGGGTCACTCTCGTTATTCCTGCAGGCACGAAATACCCTGTAATCCGATCGGACAGTAAGTCGGATTGGCCGCGTGGAAAAGTTTCGGCTTTCCTCTCTGGAGGATCGGGGTTCGAAACTCAATCCCACCACTAGAAAAAATATTTATCATAGAACCCGGGCCTGACTGTCGATCCCTGTCCTTTATAATCCGGCTGATCCCTCCGCAGGGGTGCGAAATTTGAGGAAGGGCTTGTTTCTTCGGTCAGTTAGTAGCCTAATCTGACAGAATGGAAACTGGTGTCATCTGTTGACAAAAAAATTGCCCAATCGGATAGGAAAGAAACCCTGAATTTCGGTTCTCAGGCTATATATCGGTTGTTTCTGTTGGCTGATAATCTGGCAATTTAAAATTGGCGAAAGAATCAGTGCCAGGCAGTTAGAACGCGATGTGACACAGATTCCACGGATAGATACGCTACCATTTTACCCTCATATGTATTAATCAATAGCGCAATAAATTTACATATCACTCATCAAATTAGATTTGTTGTCCAAATGCGCAATTATATTCTTTCAAATTATCCTCTTGATACACTTTCTTGCTTGTGAGCTATATTCTTATATTGGGAAATTTTGGAACTCTTAAGGAAATCGCTTTCTGCATGAGTTGAAGAATTGAAAAAAAAAAACAATATTCCTTCAGTATTGTTTTGCGGTTCCTGAAAAGTTCTTGCACTCCTTGAAACACATCCTATGAATTGAGAATGTTACTCTAGGAATATATTTTTGTGCAACCATCTTCTGATCCGTCGAACCGTCTCAAATTTCTTTAAGATTAACTTTGTATTCATAGGATTCTATTTTGACAGCCTTGCGTTTTCGCGTCTGATCCTAGTGGGACGTATCTATGAATAAGTAGCAGTATAGCGCGTCTTATTGCCTGTCGCTTTTTTCCTGCTCGATAAAACAGATTTAAATATGCAGCTGAATGCATATTAACAGGTTAGCTTTAATATGTGTGCGCGGGGCTGCAAAAAGTCGAGACAAACAAAATAAAATCTTAATTTTCTTAATTTTAAAAGAAGTTAGAGCCTCATTCAATGAGCCTCATAGACTAAGATGTCCTGACACCATCGAACTGCATAATAACCACTAATGGCAGTACAAACAGGGCAAAATCGATATACCGCGCCATAACAAATACCTATCTGTAAAATAATCTGCACATACTGTTATAAATGTTCGTATGTTAGAGAGATGCGCTACACGAAATAATCCCATGAATCACAACAAATTTCTTTACATCTACCGAATATATTTATTCGCTAAAATAGGGAATAATTGAGCATGGCTAAAACACTACCTATCCGTTAATATTTAAACACGACTTCATCATTATATACTTTTTACAGATGAAATAAAGTTGCTGGAAATATTATTTGTAATTTAACAAAAAATGACAATAACGATATTAAAGAATTAAAATTAACATTACCACAGGTGACTGTATATCGTGATGGTGATATTCAAGAAACTACTTTTGTAGATCACGTAAAAATATTGGTCGAGACCTAGGTATATAGATATAAAGTAGAGCAATTTGTATTTACACGAGAAAAAGGCTTCTGTACATGACGTCATCATGGATACACTTGTGGCCCAGCTACTGCAGCTGCCTACGTTGTTGATTTAGCACAAAATTTTATAATTTAATTTACAGTCAATTTTATTATTTTATTCTTGACACAATTAACAATAAAATAGTGTCAAGAAATTTATCAAATGAAGTATTAGATCGTATAGACAAGAACAACCGAAAAAAATATTTTATAACTATTTTCGTTATAAAATATTTTTTCCTGCTCATATTAAAAGAGATCATTCAATAATTAATAGTATATTTATTATTAACAGTGCAATAATTTACTTTTTGTACTTATTGTCGATATGGATAAAATAGCGAAATTGTTAAAGTATACTGGGGTTTCAATATAGTTATTAATTACCGTAAAAATACACATATATCGTCAATTTAAAATTGATACGAAAGATTTATTAATTTATAAATATTGCATAAATGAAAACATAACAAAAAATAAATTGAAACTCATAATAATTTATAATGTAATAAAATATTGGAGGATTTCGGATATACCGTTTTTTCGAATGAACATCTATCATTACGACGTCACACCAATTGCAGGTGTGAACTATTTGTATTTAGCACAAGAAAACAACAGAATCGGACTATGTTCACAGAATTTCCAATAATAATCATCCGGAGATTATCTCCAAGAAACTAAAAACTAGTAAACTATTACACGTCTACTTCTAGTTAATGAAATAACTTGTTTTCATTATAGTACGTTATCCATGGTTTACCTTAAATATATTTTTATATGTGATAATTTTGCTAATTTTAATAATAATTTTATCGGATTTGTACTGATTGTAATTTTTAAAAAATGAGGATTGAACTAATGAATCACATCATGCCATGACCAGCTGTTTGGTGCTGTATTTTATCGGAAAGTCTATTCTAACAAATATTTGCAAAAGTTGAAAAACATAATTTTAATTCCTTCTTATTAATTTTTTAACTAAATTAATTGCATGAATTAAATGTAATAACTTCATTCCATAATACAAAGCTAACAAAATTAACCGAAAAATGATTATTTTTTGAATGAAGTTTTTGTCCGGGGATGGAATGTTGTTATACATGACAAATAAACTCATAAACTGTACCTGAGAGAGAAACAAAGCGAGGGATCCATTGACTCGAAAGTTATGGGTTCTGATTAAAACAAACTAGCATAAATTTATTTTTAAAGTTTTCTATACTCATGAAATGCAAGAAACAATATTTCCCTTGTCAAATGAAGAACTAAATTTTATTTTAAATTTTCTCTTCAGTTTGGAACAATTGAAAAATTTTGAAGAAAGTAGAAGTAAAAAACAAAGAATTTTTAACAATTTGCACATAACATTTGTACTGGGTCTCTCTTCTGCTTTTGACTCGAGTCCTTTTTGCTTCTTCAGCTCTCCTGTTCTGCTATGTCTGCGGTGGGATTGTCATCGTCATTATGATCGTCATTATTTTTGCTGAAAAGCATGAAAACATTTAAAATTCTCTCATAGGTATGTTTACGGGTTTCTCGTATTAATCTATACGAAAGCCCCGTTAAGGATTGGGTTTTAACTTTGTTACTTTTGTTCTTTTCTATTTGTTTTCGATTCATGTGATATTTGTTTTCTAACTGTTTGTATTATCATTATTATTTTCTAATTCACAAATGTTGTATTATTTAGTTTATAATGCAATATAATATTTTAAACTATATATTATATATAGTTTAGTTCTTTCCGCATCTTTCACTTACTTCTGGATCCCTGACGCATCGCTTGCTCATATCACTCATAATTTTTCGGTCACAATGCTAACGAGTACTCATCTATTATTCACGCTAGGCAACACGGTATAACAGCTCCTGGATTCAGAGCAGACGATCAAAAATATGGACGAGCGCACACACTGTTTTGTTTCATTCTTATCCAACAATTTAATATTAGATATTTGGTGTCGAAATCATAACCTTTCATCAATAAATCTCTCCAAGGACCCCACAATATGAAAATAATTATAAATTTAATAAAAATTAAATATTTCATTAAAAAATTCCATGCATTTACCAATAAGTGAACTAATTATTTGTACAATAAGGATACAGGTGTACATTTGTACAAAATGTGCCCATGAATGCATAATTGTTCAAAATGTATACGAAATCTGTACAAATGAACAAAATATGTACAATATGATATATAGATGCAAACTTTTAAAAAATGTGCACAATTTTTATACAATTATACTGTACACACCAATGCAACTGTGACAATTCAAAAAAATGTGCCTAATAGATGTATACTTGTACAAAATATATACGAAATGCTTAAAATTTAACAAAATATGTATAGTAGGGATAAATATGTATAATTATATAAATCGTACATTACCTGTACAATTGTACAAAATTATACGAAAGGAATACAATGTATAAAATGTGTACGATAGCTTTTAATAAATGATAAGATTTACAATTACAAAATGCAAATTGTATATTATCATTGTACAAACGTATATTGCACAAAATCACTGTCCAATACATGCACTGTATTCACAACATTTACATTGTGCGGTGTCTTCTCCTTATAATATAATATGCAGCATTAAACTGCATAATCTCACCAATAGATTATTTCATAAACATGAGACTGTATTATTTGTATTTTATAAGTTATGTGAAAATATTTTGGTTTCAATTTCAAATAACGTTATTTGAATTACTTAACAAGTAATTTATTTTTAAATAACGATATTTGATAATATTCAATTATTTGAAAAATTATCTGTTATTTATCATTTGAAATAAAACTTGCCCAGGTCTGGTACCTCTCAACCTACATTGAAACAGTGATATTTTAGTTTGAGTTTTGATAATCGTTTATGTAAAACATTAGAAATGATCTCCAGTTTGCTGATGGGTTACATGTTTTTGTTCTTGCTGTTGCTTGAATACCATCCCTGGTTGCAATTATTATATGTCAAACACTCATCAATAATCTCAACGTATTGTATGTTTGATAGAAAGTGTAATTGATAATAGGCAAGTGTATTGTTATTAGCTGATAATCGAATAGTTGCTCTTAAATCATAGTACATTTCTTTTATTTTGATTTTGTATCTTAAGAGATGTTTACATTTATTTAGAAACTTTTATTATTGGCGCACATTTCCAGATAACACGAACGAGGAAAGCAGTAAGCGCCTATATGGGAGGCACCCGCATAACTACTGCAATACATTATTGCATCAAGTCTTAGGTGAATTATAATTCTCAATTTTTCATTTATTTTATTGATGCCGATCGAATAAAGCAATAAGTAAACACATATTCAGCCAAACAATTATTTATTAACCATCATAAGATTCAAGCAACTGCGAGCTGTTTTCCTCTTCTTCGGCTGAAAATTACCAAAGAAATCATAAATTATATTTTCTTATAATAAGAATAAAATCGATACTGTTATCAATAATGAAATTTGGTAACTTACTTATGAATGGGAAGTGTCATTTAGCGTTTACCCTGTTGAACAGAAAACATATTTTATTCAGAATGGAATGCAATTTTATTTGAAATTATAAATAATAATAATAATCAACTATAGCGAAAAATAGTAAAATTTAAGATTCCGCTGTATACATGTATTCTTGTGGAAAATTCGTAACAAAAATTATAATAGATATATTAAACATTAAGCCGTGTGGTAAATTTAAAATAAAAATTTAAGAATGTTTATATATAAACAACTGAAACTACATAACCCTCAAATTTATGTACAATAGCAAATATTTTCATAAAGAAATAGTTTTTAATTCTAACTTTCTCCTCGAATCTCATTTTTAATCCACTTATTTCTTCATGTTTTTCAAATTTCGCTTTCGAAAAAGGCGAGTAGTAATATAAATTGGGTAAATCTTAACCAATGCCATCTGTGAAATAAATGCTTTATGTCGAAAACTAAATACTCAAATACTTATAATCTTTGAAGGAATTTGATAATTTTATGTATACTAATATAAGACCAATAGTTTCAGTTTTCAGTATGAATGCAGTTTTCAATAATGTACAAATTTTACATAAATAATTAACCATTTTCAAGTAAAATTAGATCCCAACCCGTATGCAAAATTTTTCAAGAACAATACATGGCAAAGTGTAAGAATTTTAGATAAAACATCTGCTATCTATATAATAAATGCATTCATATCCAAATCTTCCATTATGAGATATTGCATTTGAAATTTGAAAATTTGTATTTTTAATTAAATTGCAATATTTTTGTTTTGCAAGCTACACTTTTTGAGCAGCAGGCACAATTTAAGCATTTATAATGTAAAATTAAAAAAAAAATCAGGTGGTAAATTCGAGTACCATCAAAATTTCCGCAGGATACAACCCGTTTTGTACATTTTTAATAAATTGCATCAGTATTATTTTCAAATCATCAGATATTTTTAAAACGATCGTGCTAATCATCATTCTGTAAAAATTAAATAAATTTTCGTTCACTCTAAAGCAATACTGAAATTGAGATTGAACTAAACCTTAAACTTTTCCCAATGAACATAGAATCAAGACATTCAAATTCACATGAAAATATGCTATTTTATTCGTCACAGCAATATCTATGATTCCCGAAGGTTTATAGATCCTGCCTTCAAAATAATCATTGTATTCTCTGTTTCGTGACAATCAGAGATGGAAATCAAATAATTTTCCTGCTTTTTAATTTATTTATCAATAGTTTTTGATTTACATGAAAATTAAATAATTTAACAAAATTTTTATTAACAGTTATAGAAAATAATGAAATTTTGATTCCAAAATTTAAAATATATATAAATTTGAAAAGTTTTAACGTAATAAAACAGACATTCCTTTGGATTTATCCTATATCAAAATTCTGCCCTGGTATTAAACAGCTATCATATTGTAAAGATTAAAAAATTTATAAAATATGGTAAAACAAGAAAATTAATATAAATCCAGTACATTTTCCAGAATTTAACAAGTTCAGTCAAATGTGAGATATTTGCGTTTTAAGGTTATTTCGAAATATGTAATATTTCAAAATATATATTTCGCCGCACAGTTCTGAAAGTAAAATACAGATCTACTGCAGATCAGTTGCTTGTTTCTTATGAATAATTAAAAATTTACTTATATCAGTGTTCGCTATCTACTTTCAATACTTTTATTAGTTATTACGTATGTACAGAATACAAAACTTACATTCTCTGATCTTTTACCACTACTAGCCAGCTGAAACAAAAAATAGAATATTCGTCACTCTTTGTATTATAAATTTTAATTAAATGCAAATGCAACAAAATTGAAAATTTTCAAATAATGATCATTGTGATAAATGAATCATTCTGTAATAAAATAAATTATAAATGAATTCTTAAAAAGCATATTGACGTCATCATAATTGCTCACAATAATTAATTATTTCAAATATTGTAATCTGTCGGAATAATTTCTGATAAATACAAAACCCTATTTTCAATTTATTATTGATTAATAGTAATAAATGAAGAGTGTAATTAAGTAATTATAATAAAAATTACATTTTTACATTAAATTAAACTTAATATATATATGTGTATAGATATATACAGGGTGATTCACAAGGTTGGAGAAAAATTGAAGAAGCATATAAAGAAGAGAACTTTAAGCAAATCTTTTAGGATAATTTTAGATTTGGGGATTCTTTAAAAAGATATAGCACCTCAAAATTTCTGACATCATTTCTCTAGATGTTAAAATGTTGTAAAAAAAATTATTTTTAGACCGGTTCTACTACTGAGAGTCTCAGAACAGATCGACGAAATATTCTTAAGGTTGGCAACATTTATTATACAGAGGTTACATCAGCACAGTTACAATCGTACGGCTCTTATCAAAATACACAGTTGTTCAAACTACCAACCATCACATTCACTGCAAACATACCATGGTCGAATTTTGATATAGTTAGATCAATTTCTCTGGGGCACTCTATGAAAAATTACCAGCATTCCATCTATCAGGTTGGATACGTCACTACATCACGTCTGATACATCACAAAACTTTCAGGTTTTTTAACGAAACTTCAAACCAAAAAATGATCCAGAAAACTTTTGCTTATAATTGCCTTCTGCATGCTCTTTCATCTTTTCTTTATCATTTTGAATCACTCTGTATATATAAATATTGATTGGGTTAGAGTCTAGCCACCATATCATACTTGGGCTATGCTCTCTTTGGATATGTTGTAACTGGCAGCGCAAGTTGTTTTAATCCATCACAGTCTGTCAGTATCCATGATAGTATCAAGCAGAAAGATTGAGGAAAACGTTCAATGGGCGGCCCCGATCCCTACTGAAAAACTGTAGATGTGGTATCCAGATTTGAATTTAAATTCGTCAAGATACTATGCATTATTCACATCTTTGTAATTTTTCTCCAATTATTTATTTAATTATTGATTATTCTGTACTTGATAGAAATCAAGACTTAATTTATACAAAAATATACGAGATATATTCATAAATCACTCTAGAAAGTTCTTTATTGCTGCCACTTTATTATATCTATAATTAGGAGCTATAAGAATTAGAAGGAAAATATTCATCACGCTTTATTGTCATAACCAATATAAAGCATGATATGATACTAAATCTACAAAATTCTGATTGTTGTAATAACAAAAGGAACTTAATAAAACTGTTATATGATGTATAGATAAACAAGTAGAATACTGATAATGTTTTACAGCAAGAAAAGAAATCTTTCCACTTAAAACAGTGAACGAAATACCAAAAACGAATTTTTAGTTTTTAGCGAGGACGATAAAATAGGCCTTGATATCAGTTATCATAAGTTAAATGATAGTGTTGACTCTTAAGGAGTAAAACAATAAAATAATATACTCCAGCATAAAAATAAATTCATAGGAAAATGATATCTTATGAATTTATTTACCATATCTATTATATGGTAAATAATAGTTCGTACAAAATCTATAAAATGTTAGGTACTTTATAATATGTCATGTAATTTAGTTCATACAATATCTATTCTATGGTACGAACTAAATTAGACTGGCTTAATCATAAATATCAATACAGTATTAAAATTTGTTGATATGGTAATTTTGGATATCAATAAAGAGTACATGCAATCAATAACAAAATATTTTCAAGGGGATTTAAAAAAATGGCTGTTGGCATTATTTCTGAATTAACTAGAAGTCCAGAATAAGTTGGTGAAGTTAAAAAGTAAAGGACAGAAGAGAACAAATTGTTTGAAATACTATATAAGTTTACTATTGTTTGAAAAAGAGAACGCAGTGAATTTATTCTTAGATTTATTCTGTAGAAGATCGATAAATATCTATATTATAGACCTGAAAAGTGGTAACATTAATGTGGTTAGAACCGTAATAATAATATAACTGATTTCAAAGAGGTTAGATTAGGTCAGGTAAGTTAAGCCGCCATATCGCATGAGATATATGTCATGGGGGCCCATCAAGCTGTAATAGCTGAATGCCGTGTTGCATCAGCTACAAATGAGGCTAATAACAATAAGTTTCGTCATTTTTAAGTCATTACAAAAAATTGGTTACATATATTCATTATGTCATAATGTATCTCGAAATGGAAATATTTCGGGACATTCAAATTTTATAGAATCACTGTTAGTTATTCGAGAGATATGGTTATTTTGAGAGTGCTGAGTGACCTCGTTACAAAACTTGGGAGTTGATATCAAGAGTGATGATAGCTGTTTGAAACGATAGAGCAACGTCTTTTTATAATTTATTGTAGTTGAATGAGGTGTAGTCATTTCAAGGAATTTCATTACAACTGTGGCTTTATATAATTACTTGTCAGTCCGTTTCAAAAATATCTCAAGAACAAAACATGACAAAACTTATGAATGTTAGAAACAAATTCCTACTATGTACCTTAAGAATATCAATACTCGAGTTTTCAAATAAGATATATTGGCTTTTGAAATTTCGGAAAATTATGTTTTGATGCTATATTTAACATAATTAGATGACACGAAATTTATTTATTTATTTATTTATACAAATCAGATATATTCCAAATTAAATATTGGACACCATATGAGAGGGAAAAAAATACAAGAGACAAACAAAAATATAAGTTATTGTTAGATTAGTAAGCATAATTGTTAGGAACATTTAGATTTCTTAACATTTTGGACCATTTATCAGAAGTACAGTTAAAGTTATCGTATTCAATAAATGATTGATTAAGAACTATGCGAGTAGGGAAAGATCTTTTAGAAGTTTTAAGTCTACATCGATTGGTTATGAATAAAT
>WUQG02031126.1:0-11026 GCA_011317285.2 Androctonus mauritanicus
TGGTAATATTAGATTTATCAACAATCATACCTTAATGCAGACTATACTAACTACGGTAACCGTGATGAAAATGGAAAAATAAAGTTTTAAACATGTTGAATTAAAACTATGACTGTAACTATCATTTCACTTATCGTTTGATTTAAGTAAATACTGATTTCTATTCTACAGATTAATTAGTATTTCTGGTAATTCGATTTATCAGCAATGGTAACATATTTATAATGTGGTAACCATATGTAACTAAAATTGAAAAACAGTTTTATATATATCACATTGATAAAAGATAGGCAAAAAATATTAGTTTATAAATCTAAAAAATATTTCTTTATAAGTATAAATTTCTAAGTTTTTTGGAGCTTGGACTTTTTTCTCAACTCATTAGAATCCTTGGCTTGATTCCTGTTGCGCAACCGAGAAAATTGGATCATCCTCAAAAAAATATAATAATGAATCGCCATAGCCATGACATCTTTTTTATGGTCCTTCTTTGGACACCTCAATTTCAATCTCACAAAGTGGTTGCCATCTTCGTCTTTTTTGGTTAAAACATCATGAATTACTCTTTCGTAAACATTATGACTTTCTTTATGTTGACAAAAAAGTTTTTCGTTATCTTTAGAGGTTTCATATAATGATTGACCAGGGTAAATTAGTTTACCCCTGTTTTTGATGTTGGTGAGTTCAGCAACTGGAAGTATCATGTTTTTTTCGACGGTCTCAAACGCCGCTCGACATTCATCACATTGCTTCACTGATTCCAATATCGACATTTTCCGACACAAAAATCCAGTATTATAATATTTATTTTTATTCATTTATTTATTGGAAGGTGAGAGGGGATGGCTTGGTGCCTAAGCACGGCCTGTTTCATCCCGGAGCGCGTCGGCTTTCAGGAAGCCCATTGCGCCTCACCTCAAAGGGTCTCCCGAGGATTACGCTTTGATTTACCACCCTTGCGAGCCGTTGAATTATAATTATAATATGTTAGGCAATCTTCCACGCCGTCATTTAACAATGCGTCGCCCAACTGATAAATTTCTCCACTGTCCCACAAGTCGTCGTCCAGAACCAAATCATCCAATTTGTTGCGCAATTCTGCAACGAATTGTTGACAAAAACTCGATTTTTGAGAATTGCCAAAAAACTTTTCAAAGTCTTCTTTCGTTAACGATATTTTCTTCGTTCGAAGCAAATCATGGTCTTGACAGTTGCCATATTTGGGCGGTTGCAATATGCTGCCGAGTGACAACAGTTGGTATAGTTGGATGAATGTGGGTGCCGTAGGATGGTCGTTTGTTCCGCATGATTGTCTGACAACACCAAAAAATTGCCAAAAGATAATAAATCAAGAATAAGTTGCAACATAAAATTTTACAATTTGAATGCATTTGCAAAACGTTTTCCATACCTCTAAACAATCTTGATTCATCTTCCTTGTTGATACAAAGTCAAACTTGTATTTTGTCACTAAGACCTTGCTCAGCGCTATCGTGGAATACATCGTCATACGCAAACCTTCTGCCGTTGAATCACTCAGAAATTCGTTTTTGCACTCCGTAATGATGGAATCGTGGACTTTTTTTATGTCATCAAGAAGAGTCTGGTCATAGTCTTTATTTGGTAATGTCGCTTTACCTCGTTGCCTGATTTTTTCATTTTTTATTGCTTTGTGCTTTGCTCCTTTTAGTGGATCCAATTTCTGTTTATGTTCCTTCTCCCACTTATCGAGGAAATCTATATTGTCTTGTAGCACCTATTTAAAAGAAAATTATTCCACAAGCAGTATGAATAATAATAATAATGACAATAAATAATACCTGAAATTTTTCATCAGTGACTTTTTTGAAAGCAGTTGATGGTTTGTAGTTGTTTAACACATCAAAAAGATCATTTATTCGCAGCAAAAATTTTTTGGTAGGCTCATATCCAGCATAAGCTGTTGGAAACTTCTTAGCGTAGTACGAGAGGCCATAAGCGACAGAACGGCTAAATATCTACGGATGTGTGACATTGACATGCAATGATATTGACCTAATTCTCAATTTCATTTAATAATTTTAGTTTCTACCTGCGAGGCGAGTTTAACTCTCATTTTCAGCATGTTGCTTGATCTTACGTGATCAATTGTTATTTTGTGACATACTTTGACACCTGATGAATCTCCTGGTACACTGTCGTAGTCGAATAACGTCCTAAAGTAGCCCCATCTGATTACTTCGCCGCCAATCTACATTTTTTGTAAATGAAAAATTGTAATCGACACCAAAAACGTTTTAAAACGTTTAAAAACTTCACCTGAAAGGACCCCCTGCTGTATAAAAGGTTTCTTACGCACTTCAATAAGTGCGGTGTGTCCGATAAAACATACACTTTGCGCGGTTCTGTCTCATCATCCACATCATGGCCGGGGCTATCGAAACAGCAAACAACCTCGCTGCCAACTTTGGCACTGACTCCAAGTTCCGACAAAAATTTTCTATTCGTTTTTGCCCCGTCACTTATAATTACATGGACCGTAGCGCCAGCGTTTTCAAGATGAATTATAGCCATTACAATTAAGTAAGCCAATTTCGCACCGGGTTTTTGATCACGACTGAGAAACATACCAATGGGCTGAATAAATTGTGCCGTCAGTGACGAATACATAAAAACCAGAGCATGGTTGGCTTGACGTTCTTTCAGCGTCCCAGATTCATTTAAACCGACATCTGCATCTCCAAAGTCGGCTAAGCCATCGAAGGTCATATTTTTTATATTAACTGACAAACCTGTTCTCAAAGCCATTTCGTCCAAGACCAATATTCCATTATCTGCTTTTGGAATAACGGCCCCGTGCTCTTTAAGTTTCAGAGCAAATAACTCTAGAAAGGCCTTGTCAAAACCTATTCCGGTGTTACATCTCTTTAGATACCTTACTATTGTTGATCGGGTTGGCAAAGGCAAGATTTTACTTCTGCGAAGAAATTTGTCATTTTTCTTTAAAAGTTATGGATGTATTAGGCATATCATTATCAATAATTTCATCATTATCCTATAGAACTTTTGCATCATAGGTAGCAAGAGATGTAAGATTCACCAGGAGTTAATTTTAAACATGCATCTGACTATATCAAATTTATGCTCTTGTAATATTCATGTGAGGGATGTTTTGCTTGTCCAATATAATAAAGAGTATGTTAGAGCACAAACTTTTAACTGGAATGCACTCTAACATCACTCATTATTACATATTTGCAGTTATTGATATCATATTTCTGCTTGTCATTATGAAATAAACAGAATACATAAGTCTCTGTGTAATTATCTTCTTATTAATATTTTTTTTTATTAACAATATATGTCTAGCAATGACACTATTATAGATTATAAGTATTTTTGGTTTGCTATTGGAAAGATGTATCAACATAGTGTTATTCAGTATATCATAATATTGTTTCATAATTCATTTGAGAATTCTATTAAATTTATGATAAGAGAGATCATGCCATTTTGTGAATGTCTAATATAGTTAATTTGTGTATGATCTAAATAGAAAGTATTTAAAAATAGAAATTTTATACTTGTATAAAATTTCTATATGAATTGGGTGGAATTTACAATAAATTGGTGTAGATTTTTTTAAAATTTTACTAGTATAATAGAGTGCTTTTTAGTAATAGAAACATCAAGGAAATCAATACACATTGTGTGAATTTTTTGGTATTTCAATTCTTATTATATTGGTTCTTGTTATATCTTTAATGTTACATAAAAATAATCAGAAACATGATACCAATAACTACCAAAATATATTCTGTGTTCTGGTTTAAGAAAGAACTTTAATATCACTCATTACATTGAGAAAACAAAATGTTCCATGCATAAACATGATTTATCCAGCTATAAATGTAAAATTGTTCTTGGCAAATTTACTGCTATCCACAATGCAAAAGTTCTATGGGATGATGTTGAAATTATTGATAATGACAAGTATAAAACATCTGTAGACTTTAAAGAAAAATGATATATTTTTAGCAGAAGCCAAAAGCAATATATATTATATAGAGTTGAAAAATGTTCATTAAGTTCCACATGGAAATATATCTCAACCATAACTTAATGCAGTTACTAAAGCTATTTATGTATTTCATATTTAATACCATATTTATTTATAATTTGTATATAGTCTTTATTTTTTGTAACTATGTATTTTAATATTTTTTTGATCTATATATATCCATGTTAAATTTTTCAAATTTTTAAATTTTGAATGTACTTCAAATGTTTTGTAGTTCTTATTGCTGTTCTATTCATTGAAAATGGATTAAAGCCCAAAAGCCCTGCGCATATTATTCCACAATTAAGTATTATTTATGTAATATGATTCTTTGAAACAGTTTATCTCATCTATAATTGCAGGAACCTAGTTTTTTGGTCAACTAATGCTTTTTACATGTTATTTTGACATTGAAGAAATAACAAATTTTATATTGCACATTACCTATAAAGAAATATAAAAAAAAGAAGTATTGTATAAAGAGGTTTGGATAAAACATGATATTTGCAGTACAGGTAGTTCTCAGTTTATGAGTTTCTGTTTAATGAGTTCCTGGGTTTATGAGTTTTTTCTCTAATATGAATAATGAAAATAATCAATTATATGAGCATTAATTGAAATAAATAAATATTAAATATTCAAAAAAGGCATTTCAAACCATGCATGCAGTCATACAATACAGTCAACTGGGCTTGTAGCAGAAATTTCGTCATCTGCTATGAAATTGGAAAAATCAAAATGATGGTCAAGAAACAGAAATACTGTATCCTCTGGTTTTATTGGCATATATAAATAACTTCCATTTCTAGATTGTATCTAAAGCAATATTTATCTGTATTAAAGCTCATCTACTTACCTGTCAAAAATAATGAACAATTAAAGAATTTTATTCTTCATTATTTTTGACAAATTCTTATTTATATGATAAATAATTTCATTATTATTCAAAGTTGTTTGATTTTAAATGCTATGCTTTTATTTCTTTACATAAATAAATCATTTTTAAATCATAAACTATTGATTTTGTTGGTTTTTTTAATTTATTGTGATCAAATTGTATTGCTAAGAATAAAACTGCAGATTTTAACATAATGACCTATGGAAAATTAATTTTTGATTTGAAAGTTCTTATTTTATAAGCTTAATCAAAGAATGAACTAATTCATAAAGTTGAGAATTACCTGTAATTTATTTAACATAATAATAAAATAATTTTTAGAAATTTTAATAATAACCGGATTTTATAATATAAAAAAAAAAACAAATAGTTCAGCAGAAAATGTACTATAAATATACGCTATATCATAATGTGGAGTATTACATCATTATGAATTATACATAAATAATCACATTTTATAATTAATTTTTTTTTTAATTTTTATTTTATATTTTTATTTGAATGTAAAAGAATTTCCTATTTTTATCAAAGATTTTACTAAAAGATTTTGTTTATTATGTTTGAGATGATAGTATTTTTATTCTAGATTATAATAAAATCTGCATAATTCCCCTATACATGAAAATTAGAAAAAAAACACTGAGGTAAAATCTTTCAGGCTATTTTATTCTACTCAACAAAATTATGAGATCTAAATTTATTTGATCAACTCTTACCATTAAAAGCAACTAAAATTTATAAAATTATTTAAATTCACAAATATTGTGTAAAATAATAAATTAAGTTTATAAAAAAAAAATGAAAATTATTCAAACAAATTTGGTAATTATATTAAAAAATATCTAAAAACTGAGATCACTATAAACAGTGATTCAATATTGTTAATTGGAAACACTCACTAAACTAAGAAAATTTCAAACTGTTGGTGAATTCTGAAATGTAATTTCATGCAACTAATAGCTAATCTTTTTTATTGCAGGAAACAGATTCTTTTTAATCTCTTTGATCCAGAAGGCTAGTTTTTCAATTTCAATTTTATATTTTTGTTGCAATTCAATAAAATTTAAGAATAATTAAAACTTGAGTTAAAAATGAATAAAAAAAACACTGAGGTAAAATCTTTCAGGCTATTTTATTCTACTCAACAAAATTATGAGAGCTGAACTTATTTGATCAACTCTTACCATTAAAAACAACTAAAATTTATAAAATTATTTAAATTCACAAATATTGTGTAAAATAATAAATTAAGTTTATAAAATTTTTTATAAAAGTATAAACAGAAATATAGATAATTTTCATATTACAGAGAAATTGAATGTGTCAATTCAACTCTTATCATCATTAAATACATTATTAATGACTCACATCTAGTTCAAATATGATACTTGCACTTCACTATTTAACACCTTCAAAATCATGAACAAACTTAAATTTCACAAAGATGAAGTGTAATAAATGCTGTGTGTAAGAAATTTAATTTCAATTAATTTGACATATTTATCATTGAAAATATTTCAATTTAAATGTACCCCTCCTTTTTTTTGAGATTATGAACTTTTCACTATGGGTTACAGATATATTCGTTTAATTTTGAAATTTTATATATAGGCTAAATGTGCCTATTCCTGCACCCTCAAGATTTTACGTATGCCAGACTACAGAATTTGCCTCCTAAGAATCTTATATAAGCATATGCCTAACTTCCTAAGTTGCTGATGATGAAAATATCTATATTAAAATACAATTAAAAAAAATAACATTACATGTTATATAAAATAGGAGAAATTTTATTTTGTTTGTAAACTGCATGTCCACAAAATACTAAAATTTCTTCACACAGTGCTATAATTTTTTAAAAATAGATGAAAATCAACTTTCACATATAAAACAAGCACTATCAGCAAGATACTTTATTCCGACAAAATGTTTTCGGACCTTAACTGTGGTCCCTCTTCAGTGTCATGTTCCGTCTACTTTTGAATATACATATAATAGAATAATTTTAACGGTATTCTTAACCGTTATGTGACTCGAACAAATTTATATATATATAAATAAACTTTAGAAAACTTTACAAATTTAGACATGTGTATAACCCATACGTTCTCACAGATTATACTAGCCGCCATTCTGTGTATAACGAACATGTATATAGTACATAAGATTCTATAAAATATATTGTATAAAAATAAATTATTATTAAAGTGTGTACATATGGGAATAGGGTGTTAGGGGTATTATGGATTTTGGTATATTTGCCTACAGTCCTTTGGTGGCGCACCACTTCCATGCTGGGGAAGCACTATCGGTTTATTGGTGTTGATTATTTCCTGGGATCGTTTTCTTTTTTCTATTTCTATTGCCTCGTGTGTTTTATTTCTATTGCCTCGTGTATTTCTATTCCCCTAAGATCTCGTAGTGATTTTATCATTTGTGCTTCATCCCATTTAATACTTATATTCTTCTCGTATGCTGTGATCGCCAGTGCCGTAATGAGCCTTCTCGCACGAATATCTGCCTTATGTTCTGTTATTCTTTTATTTAAGGTTCTCTTAGTGCTACCAATATAATATGCAGTGGAGCTTTCGTTGTTGTCATATATGGGGATGGAATATATCCCTGGTTTCCTGTGGTGTTCTATGTGGTCTTTCTCGTTCCGGAGCAGGGTGAACAGCGTGGGGCCTCTCTCTCTCGCCATTCTCTTGTTGCCACCCTTTACGGCTTTACTTAGGATTTTATCTGTAGGTTTGTAGTATGTAACACGGGAGTATGGGTAATTGGTTGCGTTTGGTTGTGTTTGCGTTGTGGGATAGGTTGTTTCCATGTTGCTCTTTATCTTCTTCCATACTCCTTCCATGACTTCTTTCCTATACCCATATTTGTATCCCTGTGCGTATATGTATGAAAGTTCATTTTGTTTGTCTTGGTATTTGGTGATGTGCGTGATTACTCTTTTAAACATTGCTCTAAATGCTGCTAGTTTATAGGTCATGGGGTCTTGTGACCATGCGGGTATGAGGACTGGGGCGTATGTTGGCTTCCTATACACATTAGTGATGTACTCACCTGCCTCTGTTTCCACTTTTACATCTAGGAAGTGGAAGGTCGTGTTATTTGTTTGTTCTACCCTAAGGGCTAGGCCTAGGGTATTGTCTGTTAGGGCGTTTATAAGTTTTTGGTTCTGTTGTTTACCCCTCCAAATGATACAAATGTCATCTACGTATCTTGTCTATCTATTATACAGGGTGTAACAGATCACCATCCCATATTTGCATTATTGAAGTGAATCTAAAGAATCAGATTGTGTCATTATTACATTCTGGAGCAAATCATAAATAGAGGAAAGCAAAATCAAATATGAAATATCATATAGGAACAGAAATCAAGTTGGTTATTATTGGGGCTATTAAAAAGAAACAATTACTACTTATACATTCTTTTAATCTCTTACAATTTACAACAAAGAAGAAAATAAAAACAAATGGCATATCCTAGGATCATGTTTTAGAGCAAGATGTGCTAAAAATGTCTGTCACATTAATTCATATGTTCTTGCTAGTCTTTATATGTTATTTGCAGCTTTAAGGGACTTTTGTGTCATATCAGAAAGACTCCCAAATTCTCTGTTTTATTTCATCCTTTGTTAGATTTGCTAGTAGATAATGCCTTTTGCTCATTCCCACAAAAAAAGGTCAACTGGTCTTGAATCAGGTGGAGCAAAGTGAACATGCTATAGGATCTTCTCTCCCAATCCATTGTTTGGAGAAAACTGATCTGCTCTGCATCAAGACAGCAATAAGAAATCAGTTGGATAATCATCATTAACCGCACTGCCAACAAAACATTTTCTAGGAGCTTGTGAACAAAATCAGTGAGAAAATCAGATTACTTCACACCATTTAATGGTCTGTCAAAGAAACAACTCATTGGGACTTGCTGTCTGAGGAGATCACACCAGATGTTGAAAATCCTGAAGTGTTAGTTATCAATATTTCTCAGCCAATATGATTTCTGGATGATGAGTAATACATATTGTGGATACTGACTGCTCCAATGCTTTTGAATGTAGCCTTATCAGTCCAAAAAATTTGACAAAAGAAGCTAAGGGTTTTATGCAATAACTAATTGCAAAAACTGCATGATTCTGAAAATCAAATTTCCAAATTAATGATGTCAATGACTTGTTTTATGGATGCAAAACAATCTTGTTTAGAATTCTCTACATCATCATATGACCTAAATCCGTATATGCTGAAAGTCACTTGATAGAATTATGAAATTCACAGCTACAGCAGCAAGGATTTCAGTTGTTCTGTTGTATTGTATCTTTTACATCCTGTCTGATCTGTTCATTTCAATTATGAGTTGACTGAATCTGACCAGTTCCACATACAAGTTGTCAGATGTTGGAAAAGTTCATGCAAGGGAAGAATGCATTATGAATACTTCTCAGCATAAAGGCACTCAGAAAATGAAATTGATCCAACACTAACAGTAAATCAAGAACTTTTTTGTAAATAGCATGACTATAGCAAAAAAAGGAAAGACTGATTAATAAATAATAGCCAAAATCAGTGACTGAATTTTAAAATACCATATGTGAAAACTAAAATTAATTAGCAAAAAACATATTGTAAATTTAGAAAGCACTTAATCATATTAAAAACATAATTAAGATAGCAAATTCAGATATATGATGTCATTGTGTAAATTATATCTATTTTAAAGTTCAAAAAATTTGAACTATTAAGATAAATTAATAAATAATTTGTTGAAAATTTGCATTACTATCCTTTTTTTACTATAAAAAAGAGGAATGCTATATATTCTCTTAGAATATCAAAAATAGGATGGGGAAAAAGAAATTAAGGGAGATATATTACATATTAATTGATAATTATGAAAGTAGTTTAACAAGAGGAAGTTCAGACATTTGGATCACTGATTTTTTAAATTTTGCATACTTGTAATAATCTCCTATTACAAGTATACAAAATTTCAAAAAGAACAATATAATGTTCAAGCAAGAAAGTGCACAACTCAAACACTGTTAAAAAAATAGAACAAGAAGTTTCACCTGAACTCATATACATTATAATAAAAAAATTGTAAAAGTTCTGGCAGCATAATAAATAGCCTCTTACTTTCATAAGGTGTGCAATCATTGATTTGATTCAGGATTGTTTAGTTTTATTTTTTATTTTATTTTTTTTATTTTCCTTACATTGTTTTGCATTTTTTTTAATTGTTTTTAATATTTTATGTATGTTCACATATTTTTTAATCAACAAATGGTACTATTATGCAAGAATAATTCAAATATTTTAATTTATACTGGATTGCTCTAATTGTAAAGGCATCAGTGAAAACAACGATGCTGACTGTTAGCAAGATCATTAGAAAAACAAAACTGCTGGGAAGATTGTCAGAATTCATGTGCGTGTTTCTTGATATTTTGGTGTTTTTTTTTTTTGATGATATGTAAAATTGTTAAGGTTGTCATGGATATGCAATAAGCATCCTTTGGTTTTTTATTACATTGAATAGTTATCAAACATTTTATCAACAAAAATCTTTCTGAACAGTTTTTGTTATAATTGCTGTGAGAAATCATTTTCAAATACACCACACACATACTGCTTTCAGAAAATTAATATTCTTACAGAATGGAATGTAAAGTCATCTGTTGACAAAAAAAAAAAAAAAAAAATGCAAAAACAAAATATTTAAAAGAAATAAAATACAAATAATTGTATTTATACCATCAATGATTTGTATAAAATAATGTAAAAAAATTAATAAAAATAAAAAAATAAACTAATAACCAAGAATCGAATCAGTGATTGCATATTTACAAAAGTAAGAGGATAATCACTGCACTATTGGAATATCCATTATTTTTGAATTATAATTTATATGAGTTCAGCACGAAATTTCTAATTTGACATTGATTTTCTTGACAATGCTTAAGTTATGCACTTTCTTGCTTGGACATTATATTGTCCTAGGGCAGTGTTTCCCAAAGTGTGGTACGCGTACCCCCAGGGGTACGGGAAGAGTTTGGTGGGGGTACGGGCTGCACCGGG